>JBCJKH010027940.1:0-15321 GCA_039877255.1 Loriculus beryllinus | reverse complement strand
CTGATAGATACTTTTTGGCTCAGCATAACCCATCTCCATAGCTGCCTGATAGGGAATATGCGCTGTGCTCCTTTATGACTGTATATCCCCCTCTATCTGCTTAGTTTGTCTTAGGTAGTATTATAAAGAAACAGTTGAAGCTGTGTCCAAAAGGATACCTTTATCTCCTTTATATATGTGAGGATACCTTTATAAGAGAACCAAATTCCATTTATTTTACACTGTTTGCATTACGCTTGGTGTTTTCAAGAACATCTGTTATTAATACAGTGAAGAAATATTGTTCTGTTGTCTAAAACACTGTGTATGACTTGTCTGAGCCCTTCTTTTTGCTGCTAAGTTGCAGCTTTTTAGGGAGGAGAAAAGTAGAGTCTGGAAAATACCCTCATCTTTAAGAACCTCTTTAAGAAAGCAAGGAGAAACCCGTTCAGTGTCAGTTAGGAGGCAATGTACTTGGCTGGAAGAGGCAGTAGTAATCCTGTGAAACACTGTGATTCTGTTCTTGTAGATGTAAATCATTTTTTTCCTGTTGTTTCCCTAAAAGCAAAGTCTAGGAATGAAGGCTGTTATGGCAAAAATGAAGCCAGGAGTTTTGCTGTGGGAAAAATTCAATGTGTTACAGACAGTCTGCTTCTGAGTCAGAAAATCAGTGTTGTCTGGGGGAAAACATCAATAAATTGTGCCTTTATGTGAAAGATCAGGAGAGAAATGATGGTTGTTCTAGGGTGGATGGTGACCTATAGTATAATGAGCTACTGCAAGCTTGTGCTTTTGCAAACATGAGAAAGGGTTTTTTTTCTTACTGTTCTGTATGGGAGATAGGAACATCTGATTCAAAGTGGCTCATGGCTTTGTACATTTTTGTACGTTTTCTACAAAATGTACTTTGTACCATTGCTAATTTTCATATTGGGATTTAATTAATTTTGCATTTCATGTGATAGTGTTTCTTGTGCATATTTTATGGGCATTTGTGGTATTGAAAACAGACTAATAATTTTTCCTGATTTAGTTTCTGTGGTGTTGTGCATTCTTTTATTTAGATTTCCAGCTTGTCCAGGTAAAACTCATTACTCCCTTATGCTACAGTATTAATACAACCTAAATATATTGTCACTATTTAATAGGCTTTATTAATGGATAATTATGCTTATAGAAGTCTAGACAGGTTTTTAATGCATAAGTTTATTGTATTATGTAATTCAAAGCCATAAGAACAGTCCAGTTGCAAGGGGAAATGTAAACTTAATCCCTAGGGAAACATCTGCTTGAAGAACATGAGAACATCTCAGATGACTGAGAAAAGGCAACAAAAGAAGCAATTATAGCAATCATTTTTCCCTTTTATTGTCTGAGTCATGCCAGAGATGTTTCTAGTGAGCAACATTTAATTAAACTGTTATCAATTTAACATTAGAGTATTTCATAATCTAAACCTTGGCATTGTCTTTTTATTATGAAAAGGCTTAAGTGACTATGAAATATAATGAAAAGCTATAGAGAGGGCTTGCACACAATGAAGCTGCTAAGTCATTGGAGACCTATGTGGGAAGCTCATTTTTCAGTGATAGAGTAGAGCTTTGAAGGTTATCAGGACCTTTTATCTTTTAGTCAGCTTTCTGTGAACTTGAAGCCCTACCTATGCAAAGTACATCCCAGCAAGTACCTTACAAGCTTAAGGTGGAGAAACTCATTTATTACTGCTTTTCCTCAAATGCTTTAGATCTTCATTACTGTTTGTTTGTTTTATGTATTGTAGGAGCCAGAATGAAAATCCAGTACATTAAGCACAATACTACCATGTTGCACGCCCCAGAGAGTTTATTGCGCAAATTGTCAGGTGCTATTCAGAAAAGGTAGTTTTGACACTACAAACATACAGATACATATTTTTTGTCAAACTAAAATCAAAGATCAAGACTGATCCAGTAATATCAGGAGTAAAATGTTTTCCCCTCAGGTTTGTTATTTTTGCATAGGAATC
The DNA here is from genome assembly GCA_039877255.1 of Loriculus beryllinus. Taxonomy (NCBI): domain Eukaryota; kingdom Metazoa; phylum Chordata; class Aves; order Psittaciformes; family Psittacidae; genus Loriculus; species Loriculus beryllinus. Next base: position 13,337 of record JBCJKH010027940.1, on the reverse strand, counting down.
TGTTCATCTAATTAACCACAAACCAGAACAGTACCTGCACTTCACTTATATTTTATTTCCTATAGCTTATTCTTTTTATTTAGCACGGAAGAGTCTGAGCCATAACAAGATGTCCATGACAATACTTACAGCTTTGACACATGAACTCAGGCTCCTTTTGTTTAGTCTTGCAAACAGTAAGGAGAATAGTTTGCTTTGTGACGGAAAAAGTGAACCCCAGTAGCATCTAAGAGGATTTAATTATTTGAAAGGAAATTTTAAACAAGCCTGTTGGCAGAATTTGGAGTGACTGTCTGCTGAACATTGCTCCTTGGGTTTGAATCCTGCCATTCATAACCACACACTACCAATGATCACTCTGCGGGCTACTATCTCAGTGTTTACTGAAAATGCCCATGCCAGGCACTTTAATACATCTGTGAGTGAAAGCAGTATTTGTGTGTCCCCAGATTCTTTTACTGGTGACTAATCATGTAATGCAAAATGTGTTACTGCTGTTCTGCATCTACACTGCTGTGCCTGCCCATCAGCAGCAGTTAACAAAGAAGCACAACATAAATTAGACACTTAATTTAAACCAAAATGCAGCTGCATTCATTAGGCTCCTTGGAAAATTTCAACTACTTAGGCTAAATACTTTCACCAGGCTTTTTGTCTGGGATCTGGTTTTTTTATTTTTGTTTGTGTTTGTGGGCTTTTTCTTGTTTGTTTTGGGGTTGGTTTTTTTTTTAGTAATTAGAAGTGTTAATTCTGAAGCTTTGACTGAAGTTTGAGATCTGAATTTTTGGGGGAGGAGAGGTAGGCTGTTTGGTTTACAATTTTTTACTGAAAATCTAATATCCCAGCTGGGGACAATAACTTCTATGAATATATTTCTGGCTTTTTAACTCTTACTGCTGTTCCTTCATCCTACAGAGCTTCAAATATTGTTGTGATCTCTATCAAACATATTATTGTGGGAATTCATATAGAGCCTGCTTGTCCAGGAGTACTGAAAAGTGCTATAAACCAGAGAGTGCATGTTTTTCACTTATTGTTTAGCCTGAATCATTTCACTCTATCAGAAGTACTGACATCTGCCATTCAGTTGAACAGTTGGAGGCTGTGACACTCTTATAAATAGCTCTTTAGAAAAAAATAAAAAAAAGCAAAACAGTGATTTCTGTTTAAAATATCTGAACTGGGTTGATTGGCTGCCACTGATCATGATGTCAGGATGATGGCTTAACTGAACTTAACTACATGTCTTACATACTGCTTAACTGAAATTCTCAGGATAAAGCTATGCTCTCTAAATTATGAACTGAAATTTCTCTGCTCACAAACTGAGCTCCTCCTAACTGTATTCAGATAGAGTTAGCAGCATGGTGGTGGGAATGAGTGGTAGGACACATGCCCTGGGGTCAGAGTGGGCTAGTGACATTTATTCCTGTGATGCTGTACAGAGGAATTCCTTGCATGCCATTAAAGTATTTACCTGCATTAGAAGTAAATGAAGTCTTGCACTTGGCAGATACGGAAACTTATTACAGGAGCAGATGTTGAAACAGACTGTGAATTTCACTTCTGTGCCAAAGAAGACAGTAGATGGGAGAGTGGGTACATAGGAGGATGGATTCTTTCTAACTCATTTATTTGCTAGCCACAGGGGTTTCAAAGGACACTGCTTCCTTTTCAGTACCCCAGAACTCTGTGGCTGGGAATGTGAATTCTTATTCAATGAATGGGGTTTCTGTGATTCTCAGTTTTCTAGAAGGGATCCTGACATACCTTTGTGCTTTGTCTTTTTGGAAATAGTGTGTTTACCATGTTCCATGACATACAATATGAAATGTACATCCAATAGGAACTTACATGTAAACAAATTAAAATCTACCTCAAATACTTGCAGTTCTAGAAAAATTGCACAGCCAAGTGCTGGGAAAACAAAATAGGATTCTCACAACTGAAGCTAATTCATCTCTTCTTTTCATCAAATATTTAGAGAAAATTTTAGTTGATCAACCTGCTCTTCAAAAAATATTGAAAAGGTCGTACCAATTAATATCCAATTCTGAAACAGCAATTGCATTAAAAAAATACAGGAAGAAGATGCACATCTTACCAGATTGGAGTGCAATAACAGTTAAGTTAAAAATAATGAGGATATAAGATAAAAAGTAATGCTTAATATGTGCAAAGTGCAATTTTCAGAAAATATATGAACTCAGTTCTTTATCTGTCTCTTCAATTAGTATACAGGTTCCTACTAGGGGTTCATTTTTTAAAGAATTAACAGAAAGAAAAGCTGTTCAATGCAATCCAAGTAGTTTAACATGCATGCATTGTATGGTAAACCAAGTAAATTGATTATCTGCATCTCTGAAATAGCTTCACTTGCTCATTAGTGGTAATTACTGCTCATTAGTGAAAAAAGTTGTAATCAATGTGTTAATGTCACAGAAATAGCAACAAAACCTCATGTCCCTAGCGTAGCATTTGTCCTCCCTTAACAGGTTACTTAAATAGCTCTATATTTTATTGCCTGATAATACTTGCTAAAATTTAAGCTAGAAAATCGTTTACTTCATGACATCTCATACATCATGTGCCCATGAATTTCTGAAATGTTTCCTTCAATGCTGTGGTTTTTTCTCTGGGGGGGGATTTTTTTCTTTTTTAACGTGTAAGAGTATTCAGTGGTATTTCATACAAAATGTCTAAGCACTGCTCACTCTGCACCAATCATATATAAATACTTAATGGTGGTATTTATAGTTTCCCATAGAATTGAAATGTTTCAGTAGGAAAAGTTTAACAGGGCACAGTTTGGCTGAGGAGGTAAAATTTATTTATTTATTGGATTTATTCAAATGTGGTTTTTCCTCTTCCTTGTTGCAACTTCTGTGAGCGGCTAAATAGCAGCACTATTGCTGACATTCGGCTATTTGATTAACATAAAAAGGCTTTTGCCTCATTTCATATCTGAATATTTTTGAATATGTAAATGTAGAATTGCAGAGTTCTTCAGCCACCAGTTTTTTACTGGAATCGTAATATAAACTGATTGCTTTAGGGTGGAAATTTTGATACTGAACAAAAACATATAGTAATCAAAGTTAATGATAATAGCAAATAAAGCAAATCCTAAACTAAAAAAAAAAATAAATTCTGGGCTATGGTTGATTTCATAGCTCTTGCAAGGTTCTTTAATATCAAAATGATCATAGAATCACATAATGGTTTAGGTTAGAAGGGACATTAAATATAATCTAGTTTCAACAGCCCTGCCATGGGCAAGGACACCTTGCACTAGTTCAGGTTGCTCAAAGCCCCGTCTGTCAAACCTGGCCTTGAACACTGGCAAGGATGGGGCAGCCACAGCTTCTTCAGGCAACCTGTGCCAGTGCCTCACCACCCTCATAAGGAAGAATTTTTTCCTAATGTCTAATCTAAATCTCTCCTCTGTCAGCTCGGATCCATTCCCTCTTGTCCTATCTCTACATGCTCTTGTAAGAAGTCCCTCCCCAGATTTCTAGTAGGTGCTCTTTAGGTATCGGAATCCATATTTGATATTAGATCCAGCTTTGCAAAGCAAGCAAAATATTTAATCATATTCTTAACTAGGAGGCTAAATATATAATGATTACTGGAAGCTTCAGGATTTAATTCTTATATTGGAAGTTATTGCAGGGTTGTTTTGTTGGGTTTTTTTTTTTTTGGGAGGGGGAAGGTGGGTTGGTTTTTTTTAAAAAAAAAAAAAAAAATCCAGTAGATTTATAAAATCCAATAGATAATTACATAGAAATCCGAGGTTTGGATTAAAGAGAAATTTGCAGGGATTCAACTACAAGATTTTTATTTTTTTTTATGTTTCCCTTCAGAGCAGTGTCTTTGTGGTCAAATAGGTAGAATTCTTCTTGTTCTACCTGAAACAGAAAAAAAATCAGTTAATTCATTGTAATCAGATAATTCATTATAATTAGCTGATAAGATTCTAGCATCCTTTTTTTCTGTAGAAATACAAAGCAGATAAGGTTATGAGAAGTCCAGTTAGATATTTTGTAATTTTATCAGTAGACAAAGATTTTGAACAGGAAGGTTGAAATGAGTGTAAAGTACTTCAATATAAAATGTTGTATTATTCCCAAGAGAATTGCATTGCTGTCTGGAGAGCAGTAGTAGATATTTAAACAAGGTGTCTTTTGGCTTTCAGGTAGGTAGATGGGACATTTTCGTATAAGGAGACTTAGCAGACATTAAAAAGTCGGATATGGGTACCTACAAAATTGATGCTTGGCCTTTAAGGCTATTTATAACTCAGGAGAGAAGCAAGTGTAATGCTAACCAAATAGGGTAAAATAAATTAGGATACCATGTTGTATCAGTGCATGCCTTTAAAGGTCATACATACATGAGCTACTTAGGAAGTCTGTGTTTTGGAGTTTATTTAGAAAAAGAAAGTTGTTTTTTTCTGAAGAGAAATTTCATCATTGTTCTTTATTTTGTTTCTGCTAAATTCAAGAGGCTTTCCAGGTGGTGCTGGAATGGCACAAAGTATGGCAGATAGGAAGAAGTAAAAATTTAGACAATCAGTAAAATATTATTATTATTATTATTCCTTACTATAAGGTGGTAAAATGGGAAATCACTTTTACTTTTTTGCTTTAAGATGCTCAAAGAATTTTGTTGAAGCAGATTTATCTTCCAACATATTCTTGTAAGAAAATATTGCACAAATTCACTGTTGATCTCACTGCGTTTTGAGTTCTTCATACTATAAGTATAAGCAACGTTATGGTGAAATTATAGTTTATTAAGTACGAGGTGACAAGAAGTATCTCTTCATTTGTCAGGTGGCAACTTGTAAGGCAGTGATACCGATTCTGGTTTCACCTTCAGTAGTGTCTATTCATATATTCCACAGAGTTTAAGAGCTACGTTTCAAACAATAATACTATGCCAAAAATACTGTGTGAAACACTGTGCCAGGTATTTATAGGAAACTTTGTTTGCTATTGAAATACAGTATATTTTCTGTCACAGAACATGTGATTTACATGTGTGATTTGTTTCACAGAAACATACATGAGCAGGATGGAAAAGACAAACCACACTTGAACTATCACAATTTTTAACTTATAATAGTTCTTCAGTCTGCCTTCAGTCAACTAAGAGAATGAAATATTACTTCTAGAAGAAAATATTTTATGAGTTCACTGAACATACAGAAGAAGACTTGGAGTGAAATACTTTGTTCCACTGTAAAAAAACATCAATGACTTTTTGGACTATTGGCTTTTCTCAGGAAACATACTACTTGTTTTGATTGTACTAGGGTCAAGCTTTCATTCTGGCTACTTGCTTCAGTCACTTAAACTTGATCACATTATTAGTTACGGAATTATACTGCTAGAAAAGATTTAGTACAGAAGAGGAAGAGCACTTGAGAAAGACTGATGGATAGAGGCCTCTGTGTGTGTGGTTGTTTATGTAAAAAAAAATAATAATGCCAGTGGAAAAAAAAATGGTGTATAGTGCAGTATTCTGTAGATTCAATCCTTCTTAAAGGGTTATTTGTAGACATCATACATGTCATGTGCATGTTATTCAGCCTCTCTTTATTGATACCAACATGATTACTGAATTTCCAAACATGCAAGCAGAAAATTCTGATCCATTTCAGCATTGTGAGAAATGACTAGTATGTGTGTGAGAAGCTCTGAGAAATCAAGTTTTCTCATTTTCTTGAAGTTCTTCCTCCTTGTCCTCATTCATTTCATCCCCATGCTAGTTAATTCCCTAAATTAGAGGAATGCTTACATGCATCTCTTAAGTAGTTATTTGAAAAATTTTGGGTTTGGGTTCTGGAAGTGTAATTTAAAAATTATAATTAAACCCAAATGCAAACCAGAAGGCAAAACCAAAGATCCGGATATCTCCTTTTCTGTCTTTATCTCAGATGTTTCTGCTCCATTATTCATAGGAGAAGGCTTTGTATCACTTGTACCTAGCCAGCCACAAATTTGTTCTGCCAATTTTAACATTTTAACATTTTAACATTCACAATAAATTTAACATTTTAACATTCACAATAAAAACTCATTAGTAAGATTTTCATTTTCTTCAGCTGTTGAGGAAGCTTTCGGAAAATTATGGCATTTGTACGTAATTGCAACACATAAACCCCAAGAACTTAGACAAGATACTTAAGATAGCAATAGGAATCAGCAGAACTTAGAGGCTTTCAACACATCCTGATTTTCAGCTGGACTGGGAGGATGATTTTGCTATTCTCTTTCCCTTCTCAGATGCTGAAACAGTTTTCTGATATTGAGCTAATACTAAGCTAGAAAAAGTTGAAAGCTGGGCTTTGATCCAGAGTAAATTTTGACCTTTACATCTGAGGAGTGTTTTGCGTATCTTTGTGATATTGGATGTTAGTTATAGTTTAAAAAAATAATTTTACAGAAAAGTTCTTTCAAAAGCTTCAGCAGTATTCCTTTTCTGCTTCTGGGTTGTGGTTCTTCTCTAACAGTTAAAAGATGATGAGCATTCACTGAAGTTTTAGTTTTATTTGAAGAATAAATCTGAAGAACTCTTCTGGGAAAAAAAAAAAAGGCAAAACAAAATAAAAAGTCAAAAAAAATACCAACCATGTCTTTCTCCACCATTTGGAATATTGAAAAACCAGTGAATAGCTTCTTTCTGTCCTGTTTGCAGACTTTTATGAAGGAAGGAGGGCAGTTACATGTAATTATACTACTAAAATAATTGCTGTTACTTTTTTCAATTATTTGGCCTTTGTTACAATAAATACGTCTTGGTTATTATAGGTAGTTTTAACAAGTTAAAACAATTATGTTATGCACAATATGTAGTGAGTTATTAAAAAAAAATCTGTTTCAAGTAGGAGGGAAGTTTCCTACTGATTTAGTGTACTATTTCATCAGTACTTGCAGTGAATATTTGACAGAATTTTTGTATTACTTTTACAAATGTAAAATAATATGTAAACAGTTGTTATGTAATAGTTTTATTTATAAATATTTTGATTATTTGAAGTACATTGTTGACATTTTCCAAGGTTTGAAGGGGGTTCACTTGCATAATTATTGTTACAGAAAAGCAACTTATTTAATAAACTTTGTAGTAGGAGATCTTGATTAACTGAAAGTCCTAGCTAGTGTATAAGATAATTTGTATTCATGCCTTTTAATTTAGTGGCCCACCAGGAGGAAAATTTGGCTTCCAGAGTTTTTTGAACTTGAACTGGATAAAGCTGAGAACTAAACTTCAAATACTGGATTATTTCTAGAGTGTTGAGAGACTAGAAGTTACTAGTCTTTATTAAAAAAATCTGATAAACTGGAAAGTTAAATACAAATGTAGTGTAAGTACAAGAGTTTTTTCTAAATTATTTCCCATTCACTGGCTTCTTCTTGTGAATTCACTGAAGCAAAATATACTCTTTGACACAGTTGCTTACTGAAGTTCAACATCTCATAATTGACCTCATTGACACCATAAATTTGAAGACATCCACAGCATTTGATGGAGATGTCAGTTATGATTCTTTCTATAAATTCAAATTGCATAGATCAGAAATCATCTCAGTGTTATGGTACTCTGCATGACCTAGTTTAACTCATAAAGTTATGGGAATTCAGGCTGATTTTAGAATACTTACAATATACTGTTTTTGTCAAAAGGTTAAAAAACAAAAACAACAAACAAAAAAAAAACCAACACATAAAAAACACACATAAAAAATAAAAAACCAAAACCAAAAGCCTTAGCAAAATAAAGTGGAGAAATTACTCAGTATATAATTTTATTATAAAATGGCTAACAGTAAAACAAGGAGCAGGAAACATGTGAGCATAAATATGCAGTATATTCAGGGAGTATCCTGGTCAGTATTTCTAAGACCTTTCAAAATATCTTGTCAGAGGATTTGTAGGGAAAATACATGTTTTCCTCAAATATTGTAGCTGCTTCTGTGAAAATGTTCTTAATGAGCTGAAATCCAGCATTACCTAATAGAAGCATGATCAATGAATGCTTTGCTTAATTGAGACACGTAGCTGGTAGTTGATTCTCTTATCTGTGACTTCTAAGGTCTGATTTTGTATTATTGAAATGTTTGATGTTCTATGTGCCAGTTAAGTATACCTGGAAATTAATTTTTGATACAAGAAGAACCATTTGAGACAAAATATAAGAGGAAAGTTCATATCTAAATGACAGGTCATGCACCTACTGGGTTTGCGCTGGTATGACTCTTATGTTTTCAATGAAATTTTCTTGCATGTGGCAAAGTAGACCAGAATCAGTCACACTCTTCATAGCTACTTTTGCTCTACTCTGCACGAGAATTCCAGCAGGTGGATTTCCCAGATAAACCCATCCAAAACACTGCTCAAGTTTTCAAGTCAAAAATTAGTCTAAGTAAGGTGGAAGAACCAAGAAAGTTTCAATAAAAGCTGCAAGTGAGAAGAGTTGAGGGTTGAGGAATGTCAGTCCAGCAGGTATTTGAACCTAGTTCTAAGCTATTAATGCAACATAAACATGCATATTTGTAATGTAAAAAAACAACCCAACTGTTTTAGAGGAAAAGACATCTAAAATGAGATTTGATGTCTCGTTTAGCAACTGAGAATGCTGTATGTCCTTACCTTTATAATAAAAATCATTTAACTAATTTCTCTTAGTTCATAACTGCCATTTTTGAATACCACCTCTGCATTCTCTGACAATATTGTGAAAATTGAAATTGATGATTGCAATGTGTTAGCAACTTGATGAATATTATGTTTTGTGGTTGTTTCTTAGAGTAGGCATAAGACGTATACCGTTAAGATAATGAGTAAAGAGGGGTTATCTGAAGGAATCTCCTCTCTAGCCCTGCTTAAAGAAACAAAACCGATAGGATCTGTCAAAGAGGATGTATGAAGAGCAGCGTGGAAAAGTAATGCATTTTCCTTGGCTTTAGTAACATGTGACAGTAAAAGAAAAATTTGAAGACCATTAAGAGATTTTACCTAACTGCCTTCATGATAATATTGCAGACTGGATTTTACTTGACTTAATGACATAACTATTTAAAGCTGCTAGGAAGCATGAAGACATATAATTTTAAAACATAACTTCAGATCTAGGGGAGAGAAAAATAGCTTGGAAGCATAGGCAGCAGGTCAGCTGGCAGGGAAGCCTTTTTGTATGGGATTTCTGTTGCAATCATAAAGCCATCTCCATGAAACTTGCATACTTCTTCTTCAGTGCTGGGATCATAAACAGCACTATCTTCTGCATACTATTTTTTTGTGTTCTTTCACCTTTTGCTTTCATGCCATGGCAACACAACAGCTTTTCCCTCCTGCCTCCTGTCAGCCTGCCCTCAGTCACTCGGTGCTATTCAAGCTCTTCAAAATATGTCTTGCCCAAACAGAAAACTGGGTCACAGACAGGCCCAAGTAGGCCAAGTTATTGTATGTTATTGTCTGGGTCATTCTGTTCAGCTTCTCCAAATCCGTTTATTCTTTCCAGTTGTCCTCGGTTCAGCAGTAGCAGCACTTTTTCTCCTTCTTAGGATCTGGTGCAGTGCTGTGGTTTTGACTTTCAGCCTGGGAACAGCGCTGATAACACCAATGTTTTTAGTTGTTGCTAAGTCATGTTTATTCTGACCAAGGACTTTCTGAGTCTCCTGCTCTGCCAAGGAGGAGGGGAAGCCAGGAGGAAGCAGAGACAGGACCAGAGACAGGAGGAAGCAGAGACAGACCTGACCCAAACTAGCCGAAGGTGTATTCCATACCACAGCACGTCATGCCCAGTATATAAAGTGGGGGGAGTTACCTGGAAGGCCGGGCTGGGTATCAGCTGTGGATGGTGAGTGGTTGTGTTCTCTCCCCTTGTTATTTCCCTTATAATTCCCTTATAATCCCCTTATAATTACTAATAATAGCCGCAGTGATTTGTGTTATACCTTAGTTACTGGACTGTTCTTATCTCAACCCATGGGAGTTACATTCTTTTGATTTTCCTTCCCATCCCTCTAGAAGCAGGAGAAGGAAGAAGGGGGAGAGTGAGCAAGCAACTGCGTGGTTCCGAGTTACCAGTTGGGCTTAAACCATGACACTCTAAAACACGACACACACAGCATATAAACAGCCTCAAAAAACCAGGTCAAGTGCTTTTAAAAACTCCTATTTGCATGTTTCAGACTAAGCAGCTGTGGGGGAAAAAAAATTATATATATGATTTTACCTACAAATCCCAACAAAACTCTTTGAGGGAAATTGACATATGAACAGTAGGCCTCTATAAGTCACCGTTAGAACAGATACTTACATCTGATACTAAGAAGCTACTTTACTTTTCATCTGTATTTCTGTTCTTTTTCATTTTTTTTAAAACCCCTATCTTACTGAGCACTTTTACGTTTTAGTACTATGATCTTGTGAGACCATAATCTCCTGAGCTAGGAGATACCTGGAAAAAAAAAATATTCTACCACTGGCATAAGATTCAGCCCTGTCATGTCTACAGTACTGAATTTTTTCTCAAAAGGAACACTGTGAGATTCATAAGGGAGAAGGAGTGTAGTGGTTATTTATACTGTTTATACAAAGGAAACACAAGAATTTTTCAACAGCTTTTCATACAATCCTTATCTTTCTATATAAATTTCTACTTTGATAATAGCTTTGCGCTACACTTTCCAGCTTCTCTTTATACTTCATTCTCTAGTAAAACCAACCTAATTATTACTGTCTACTCCCAGCATCAGTCCACAGGCAAGAAAATTATTAGAAAAATTACAAGACATAAAGCTAAGACAAATCACACACCGAGCAAGGCGCTATTAAAAGAAAATACCCTTTTAAACAATATTGAATAGGGATAACACATGCCTTTTCATGTGCTACTAGGTAACGATATAGATAGATCTTACACAGAGCTAACTCTCTTTTTAACAAAAAAATACATGTTCACAAAACTAATGCAGAAAAAAAATCAGTACTTACAACAGGGTTTTTTGTGTCTGGGTCAAATTCTGTAGAATTAGCATCTGAAACGTTCAAAACAAACACAGTACATTTCCATTGTTATACATGCAATACAAATGCACCATAACAGTTCTGTGGCATTTCATTGTCTGCCTTTAAGCTACAATCATATATGTTTAAACACACACTGCACCACTTTCGAGCAATCACAGGAAGCATATGACCTCAGTCATACACACTGCCTTTCCTACTTCCCGCAACTTTTTCCTCCCAGCTGTCAGCTGCAGAACTTATTTGGTAAGCTAAATCTCTCCATACTTCTACTGCAATAGCTGTGGTTTGACTACTCAAACTAATGAAAGCAAGTGAGAAAACCATTTCCCACTTTTCACCACCTGAACACTCCAGAAAGAGACTACAGAGGTAAACTATAAGCACACTTTCTTTGACACTTGCTAGATCGAGAAGCAGGTTTCAAGCAATCTGTGTAAGAAGAGTTCCTATTCCCTTGTACAGAAAGTTACTACAGGGTGCTGAGCTGAAAATGATCATGTTGAAGAGCTAAGTACCTAATGATGATAGGATCTATACAATAGTTCTAATAATAAATATATACTTCACATACAGAATAAAATTTCCTCTAAGCAAATCATATTCACACTAGCATACTGAGCTCACCTTCCCAATTCAAACAGTTTCTTGCAAATTCCACAACTGCTAGTTGCATTCCCAGGCAAACTCCTAGAAGAGGAAACAAACCCCCCAGAATTTAACAGGACAAGAGCAGGACTGAAAGTATTTGCTATTCTGTCTTAAAGTTGACTACTTAGAAATCTTGGTACTCAGTGTATATATACAGACTTAACAACAAGCTAGAACAAAAATGACTGCCCAATGCAAGAAACTCTTTAAATTTGGCACACTGATAAATAAGTGTGACACAATTAAGTGCTTTAAGCCTTTTCAAACATTTTTTTTCCTCCCATCTATTTTACCAGTAATTACTGTAAAGACACACAGAAGCTGAAAGCCTGGGTATATCCAGATACAAATTCTGCTTTGGCAACTACTCAAAGTAGTCACTTAAAAAATGTAAGAAATGTGGAGTAGGCACCAAAGCTTCAGAGGCACTTACACAAACAGCACTTTAAGCTTATAGGCTAGACGGCATTTTTTAGACTTTACCATAATAAAACATACCATAAAGCAAGAAAATTTATTTAATATAGCAAATGTGTCCAAATACACCTACATTTTCTGCATGCTGATTAGTATCTATAATGATGCTGATTCAATTACAAGACACAAAGACTCTCCACATAAATGTGAATATAGCAAATAAAACCTCGTAAGCAGAGATAGTCTTTTTCTTCCTTCCTTTATATAGCAAACACAGTACACGACTATAACCCTGGGCATTATCTACAAGGCAGATATTTACAACAGCACACATACTGCCTAAGACAAGATCCTTTCACAGGGTGTGTGTTGTTGTTTTGTTTTTTAATCAAATCAATTAGCTTGCTATACACTCCCAAAACACAACAATTTCTAATTCTTAATGATCTTACCAAGAAAGGGTTTTTTCTTTGTTCTTGCCCAGGAAATAGCCTGGAGTTTGCCTTCTGTTCCCCTAATTCCAAACCCTCCTGGGACCAGAATGCCACTGAAATGACACCAATATATAAAGCAACCAACATGTAGAATCCAGAGAGAAAAGGAAGTCCATACAAATTGGAGACTTACGAAATTATACCAAAACAAGCACGAAGCACAAAAGGCATGTTTTATACGACCATTCAGAATACACAGAATTTAACTCTCAATTTGGAGATCTGTCTCATCTACCCACCCCAATTCTCATCCCATGCTTCACAGGGAAACTACCATTGGTTAAATACCTATTGTTTAAATAAACCTGCTACATTTTCACTACTCTTGACACCAAAACTTAATGTCTACTAAATGATACTGAAAAAAATTAAATGCACTTTAACAACAAATAACGTAAACTGAAATCCTCACAATGATTTTTAACAGATGTCCTGCCCCTCTACTCTGCTCTCGTGAGACCTCACTTGCAGTATTGTGTGCAGTTCTGGGGTCCTCAACATAAAAAGGACATGGAACTGTTGGAACAAGTCCAGGGGAGGGCCACGAAGGTGATCAGAGCACTGGAGCATCTCTCATACGAAGACAGGCTGAGAAAATTGGGGCTGTTCAGCCTGGAGAAGAGAAGGCTGCATGGAGATATCATAGCAGCCTTCCAGTATCTGAAGGGGGCCTATAGGAATGCTGGGGAGGGACTCTTCATTAGGGACTGTAGTGACAGGACAAGGGGTAATGGGT
>JBCJKH010027939.1:0-11270 GCA_039877255.1 Loriculus beryllinus | reverse complement strand
CTATAATAATCAGTATGCAGTCATATATATATATATATATATATATATATACATATATATATATTAAGGCCTAAAAACTATCTAAATCTATGCAAACCTCATATGACAAAGAAAACAAAGACTGAGTAGGAAGATTATTGTGGAGCCTATATATTAATATATATATATATATTCATTATTGTGAAGCCTAGGAGACAACATCCTTCAGCAAATTTCTTGCTGATATCAATGAAGTTAACTTTGCCACAAGTCAGAAAGCACTCATCAAACCTGGGTAATTGTTACCAGTATGTCCTCTTGTGTATTCTCTTAATATTCACACTGTCTTTTGAACCCATTGACCAGTTTCAACCAAACTTGAAAAGTCAGTAATAACTAGAAAGCATTTCCATGTCGAAAGTTTAGACAGATGGAGGAGTGAGAAATGCTAGCATTGATGCTTAAGGAGGGGCCAGAGTATAAGCACTGGTACCATAGGTAAAGATGTCTGGAAATCCACAGTGATGGCAAGAGTTTCAAGTGGACCTTACATCTGTATTGGACAATGAGGAATCAAAAGATGAGATCACGAATTGCTAGTTTTTCTAACCATGAAAACTAGTTTAAAACTGCTGATGGGTCCTGATACTTTTAGCTTCGGGCATTCCCTATCCACTAACGTCAAGTGACCATGTTTGAAAAAGGCCCTATTCAGTGTCATGGGATTGCAGGCTTTTACACAGTAAATGCCTCAGGTTTTCTGCCATGACTGATAGTACCACAGAGTTTTCCACAGGGTAGCTGGGCTATGATTAAAAAAACTTCTTATGGCTTCAGAATTCAGGTTCCTCTGTCTTTGTTTGACACTGTATGGAACATTCATCTGGATAATTTAATTCTGCTGTTCCTCAATGCGCAGCTATGCAGTGGAACAGTTGTCTCAGGAATAAACAAAATCATGAATGTCTTTGTCTTTATCAGCTGCCAGTTTATTTCTCCATGCTTGAGTGGTCATACTGACAACAGATTATGGGCTTAAATTGTCTGATTTTTATTACTTCATGGTTAGAATATCCAAGACATTTAGAAAAAAAACCTTTTTCTTTGTTCTAATCTGGAGATGGAATTTTTCTCTTCTTATGGAATATAGATTCCAACCCTGATGTCTGTGCCTATGGCACTTATTCCTGATCATTTAATACTTTTTTTCCTTACCTAGCATACCATATTCCATATTATCAGACATTTGGCAGGAGTGTGGGTCTCTGAAAAAGGCCAGCTATCCATAAGTTTCTTATCTTCCTTCTCATGCATTTTTCTTCATTTGTGTTCGCCCTAATTTTTTCCTTATTGTAGTAAAAAACTCCATAATAGCTGTGATTTGTGATAGAGATCTCTGCCGTTGCTTTTGAATGAATAGGCCTGTAGAAGTAGAACTGTTTTCTGATTAGAGGTAGGAACATAAAGGAGCAATCGGGTTAACCAAAGGGATGCTTGGAGAATGGGCTTAGAGAAATGGCCTGAGAGAATGGCATTGAATTCACTAGCCTTTAATTTCTGTGGTGTAGTAGTAGTTGCTATTAAAAATCTGGATTAGTACAGTTAAGCGAGAGCTACACAAACACAGAAAGAACAACTGGTTATATAGCAGTTCTTGCAGAAAAATGTCCAAGGGTTGTTTTGTGTCACAATTTGAATAGAAAGTCACGATTGCTTTGTTGTTTGTTCTTTTTCCTTTTTTTAAGATGGACTTTGTACTTTGATTTGTAAACTTGTTTTTGCCTGCTAGATGTGTGAAGAGAGCTCCTGCTCTGTTCCAGAACAGTTAGGACCCATCTGGAGTACTGTGTCTGGTTTTGGGCATTTTCCCTAAGCAAAAATGACAGGGGTTCAGAAAAAGGGAAAACAATAACTGAATAATAAAAACTAAAATACTGTGATACAGGAACTATGAAAAAAGTTCAAACACTGGGGTTACTGAGTTTACAGAAATGGAGACTGAGAGGAAATAAGATTATGGTTTTCAAGTGCTCAAGTGAGTAGCACAAAAGAGAAAGGAGTAACTTTTTCGCAAGGTCTCTGGTGAATAGGGGTGGCCTACAAGAGGTTTAAAACTGCAGCAATAAAGGTGAAGGCTAGATATTAGAAAAACTTTCTAACAGAATGGATGGTGAAGTATTAGACTAGTGAAGTGGCTGGGGAGCACTAGAATGAAGTTTGGAGCAAGAATAGCTCAGTCAAGCATCAGTAAGGAGTAACACCAAGAGGGTCATAAAGACAGAAAGTGAATCTAATTATCTCCTGAGGTCTCTTTTGGGACTGCTTTCTCAGTTACTGTGGCTCTGCTGCCTTATACATCATAACCAGTTTTCAACACAGCCCTCTATTACTGCACTGAAATACCTATTGGTGGAGTTAAATAGGTATTTGAAGATCACAGCTGGTTTAGTTAAATACACAGCAATTACGCACAGCTTTAAATTTGTTACTACATATTATTATATATTTAATCTATAATTATATATTAAAGTCAAATTATATACTCAGTTTAGAAGTTGTTGGAGTTCAGAGAAAGAGTATAATCTTGAAAAGCATGATATGAGCCAAATATGAAATGCATAATGCATTTTGATGTTGAAGTGCACATAACAGTTGTGTGGCATCTTCTGACTGATCCACACATGACATACAGTATTTGTAGTCTGGTTACAGACCAAGGCATTGTTTTTGACTTTTTGGGCAGATGAAGAAAGCCCCAGTGAATACCACTCCTGGTTCCCCCAAAACCTGAAGTAGGGTTTGAGGAATAGCAGTACTTTGATTGCTGACTGATGTGTTAAAACAAGAGAATTAACAAGAGAATCATCTAATACTTGCATTTTATTCAGGGACTTCTGGTTAGCTCAACATTTAGTATCAACACACAGGAAAATATTTTGTTCGTTCTCAAGATATAGAGATATTGCAGAAGGAAAAAGGAGGCTCTGGCTTTGATCTTGAGATCCAGATGAAATTTCTGTCTCCAATATAATTTTATACTGTTCCGATTAGATTTGTGTTCAGAAAATTAGACTATAATTGTCTTCTCTATTTTAAGTCATCAGGCATAATTGCTTATATTGCTTATGTCTGATGAGGCTGTGGTTCCAAATCTACACTTATTAACAGAATCAATAAGTACTGTAGAAAAGCTGCAGAAATGTAGCATTATTCCTATATGGCAGAAAGATCAGCTTTTAGTAGCTTAAAAAGCACTGCTCTTGCTGTGTTAGATTTCCAGTGGCTATAGCTATTTCCCCCCTGTAGTGAGAATTGTTATTGTCCTGTGTGTGAACAAAAGTCTCTGGGCTTGAGTCAACTCTGATTTGCCCTGGGGTATACAAAACTGATTTTTGTTCACAAAATGAAGTTGAGAGTGGATAGGCAAAACAACCTCTGCTCGCTTCTGAATATGAGTAACTTGTTGGCACTTACATGCCATTTGACAGTGTACAACTGTTGGAGAGTGTGTTAGCGAATGGCTTGCTTAAATGGGTTTTAGTGGAAAAGCATTTGTTTACAGCAGCCTCACAGTAAACTCTGGAGGAACCTTGGCTGTAGCAATCAGCCAGATCTAACAGCGGGTTGCCAGGCTGTGGTGGAACAATTTCACAAAGCTGACTCAGAGAAGAAGGGTCCCTTCCATCTTCCTGTTTCCCACCCATGCACTGATATATGGTATTTCTCTTCTAGCCTTATAGAGATTTTTTTTCACCCTTTCTGGGTTATTTCTGTGCAGAGGGACATTGCAGGCACTGCCAGCATCTCTCTGAGTTATTTGCTCCCTGTTGTGCTCTCTTCTTAACATCTCATGACACATTCATTCAGTAAATCCTTTGATCCCCTTTCACCCTGTCTTTATGGTGATACATTTACTAAGACTTCCTAAGGCTCTTTTTTCGCGAGTAAAAAAGACCACAACCCCTCTTCTACTGAAGTCAGCAGTTTTATTTCCTAAGGCTGAAACAGGAGCTAGCACATCCGAAAGGAAATGCCAGGAACTACCTAAAACAATCAGGTGGGAGTCCAGAGACTTGGTCTGGTGGGCTCCACAGTGGAAGAAAGGTCTGACATGCATTTAGCATAATACACTGCCGTATGGTATATTTGGCAAGTTCTTGTGAGGGTTTAGGTGGGGATGCTCTCTGTTCTCTCTCAGTGGGCTGGAGACATGTTAAACCCTGCAGTGAGTTACCTGCAAGCTGGAAGTGGTTGAGGGAAGATTAGTTTCGTTGTGAAGTCCTAAAAAGTGGGTACTAGTGGGAAAGGATTAATGATGTTCTGAGCTAGGAGTTAGGAAAACAGGTAGGAGCAGAGTGGAGATTTAGGGCTGCAAGAGAGCAAGAAGAGTGGTTTCTAGACAAAAGCATGTAAAACAAACAGCAAAGTTATGAGCAAAAGCCTCACACTAAAGGCCTTGAGTTAAAGGCTTTAAAAATAAATGCATTTAAGCTGGTACGGATGTTTTTAATAGTACTCATGGCTTTACCAAACCTGTTAACAAAGTAGCAGCCAAAATTCTTTCTAACCAGATGTTTGTGATTAGAGAGGGAACCCTCAAGCTAAAGGGTGGAGTGAGTTTGTGCACACCACTAGGTTTTAGTAAGATGGAAAGTAACTTTGGGGCCTTAGGGAAGATGTGATGGGTCACAGGGTGGGTGGGGTGTTGTGAGGTTTAATATTTTTTCTAAAGTAAGCACATCTTGGTTTTGAGATGTGATGCAAAGAAGCCTAAAGCTGGCTTGGGCCTTAGACATAGGCTTGGAGATGTAGAGAAGGCAGAGTCTGGCAGGTCTGTGAAAAGAGTTCTTATCCGTCTATAAAATTGCATGGGTTGCTTGTTACTGCAGCAGTTTTTAAGGAAAAAGATCACGTTGCTTTTCCCTTATTCTTTTGAAATATACTACTGTACTCTTGCCTTTCGCTCTGATCTTGCTTGTGAGAATTACTGAATGACCTCCGCCCGCACAGTAAGCATGTGTTCCTGGCCATTAGCTCAAAGCTCCTTGTGACTTAGCAGTGCTTTGCCTGTCACTGTTTAGCTCTCCCACAGTCCAAAAAGCAGAAAGAACTAAAAAGCCATTTTAGCACTGCCAAAGGGTCAGGTTCCATTCTCTGCACTTCCTTACACTTCGAGTGTACTTTGCCCGTTATGCTTTGCAAGAGGATAGAATCTATTAGTCTGCAGCTCCTCCATTACCTTGGAACAAGGCTTAGTGGTGCTTGAAGTGGATCTCTGTCCTTGGCTTTGAACATGTTTCATGTTGCCGTTCTCCTCTGCAGCTATTTCTCAGGAGTCCACTATGGGACCTGCGGTGTTATCCTTCCCTTGCAGTCTGCTGTGGTTTCGCATATCAGGCAGTAGTACTATGCCCTGCATATTACATGCAGCTCCTGCATCCTAAGTAATATCATCTAGAAGGGTCTAGGTAAAATTAAAATCTCACTGTACTTTGAAACCCCTTTTGCCTCCCACTCCACTGAATTTCTTCTGCATTATTGGTTGTTTTGTTATAAACCTGGGTCATGAGAAATTTGGTCTAGGAAACACACTCTTCGGCTGTGATTGGAGATGCATTTTCCTGCTCAGTTTGTTCTTCAGTGGGGTGCACGGTTGTCTTTTTTGTATAAAAATGATACTGTGGCAGTACTTGAGGAATACAAGAGGAATACTTGCTATCAGTCAAGCAGAAGGTGGACCAAGATTATTTATTTCAAGTCTGCTGTTGTGATCCTTGGATATCTGCTTGTCTTATTTTCTGACACAATTGTGAAGATGTTTGAAATCCCCTCTCTCTGATAGGAACTGAACTGTCAATATGTAAGAAATCAAGACTTTAATATATTTTCCAGTGTCACAGTGGGAGCAGCTGAGTCATAAATGTTCTTGAAAATCTCATGCTGTTTAGAGACTGCATTGTAAAACGTGGCTGACAAGTGAAATGGTGTTTCCTATGTGTTTGACATTTGGCAGGTGAAAACTCGTTTAAGCAGTCCTGTATTTGAACTGGCAAAACTTGCCTTTTGTTATGCAGTACCACAAATGTTTCTTTTCATGATCCTAATTCTATAAGTAGGATTTCCTTCAGAAATGGTCTCCTACAAGCACTTACACAGGGAAAGAGGAGCTCTCCTCTGTGACTGAGCAGCTTACCCTTGCTCACTTCCTTGACAGATTTGCATTCAATTCATGTTCTTAATCCCTCCATCATCATCACCCCCCCCCCCTCCCCGTCCTTCCCCCCCCCCCTCCCCTCCCCGCCGTTTTCCCGCCGTGCGCGCGCGAACGGGGAGGGGAGGGGAGGGGGGGGGTGTGAAGGGAGGGGGGGGTACGCGCGCTCTTGAGTTGCGTCACAAACCGCCGCGACCCCCCCGGGAACCGGAGCGGGAACGGGAGCGGCCCCCCCGGAGCGGGGCCCCCCCCCGAGTGCGCCCCGAGAGCGGGAACCCCCCCCTCCGGAGGGGGGCGTGGTCTGGGCCCGATCCCCTAAATGGGGACCCCCCCCCCCTTGCGTGTTCGTTAATGGGGACCCCCCCCAATGGGGACCCCCCCTTCGCTAGGCCACGGAATGGGGACCCCGCCCCCTCATGGGACCGCTCCCCCCCACCCCAATCGTGGTGCACCCCAAAACCCAAACCCCACTGAATTCACCCCAAAACGGAGCTTGGGGGCTGCACCCTAAACCAGCCTGAATCACCCTAAAATGATTCCGGCCGCAGCGCCCCGAAACACCCCGAAAGAGCCCAAATCAGCCCAAAACGGCGCTCGCGTGGGGCCCGAAATACCCCGAATCGCCCCAAAACGCTCCCGAGCGCGACGCTTCTTTCGGGCCTCAAACCAGCCCAAATCACCCCAAAATGTGGCCCTTGGGGTGCTTCAAATCCCCCTAAATTACCCTGAAGCCCCCCAAAACACTCCCGAACGCTGCGGGCCAAAACACCCCAAAATGGCCCAAACCACCCCAAAATGTGGCCCTCCCGCGGTGCCCAAATCCCCCCGAATCGCCCCAAAGTCCGCCCTGTCTGTTCTGCCCCAAACCTCCCTGAATCGGCCCCAAAATGAGCCCGAGCCCATCCCAGCCACAGGGCTCTGAAACTGCCCAAATCACCCCAAAATGTGGCCCGAACGCCGAGAAACACCGAAACCAGCCCAAATTCCCGCCCAAGGATCCCGAAACAGCCCAAAATCCACTGAATCGCCCCAAATCGCTGCTCCCGGCGTCATGGACCCGATCCTGGCACTGGCTGCAGCGTCCCGGTGGCATCGGGGTGATCCCGACACCCAGAGCATCCCATAGGGAGCATCCATTGGGAGCATCCATAGGGAGCATCCATTGGGACCATCCCATAGGGACCATCCCATAGGAAGCATCCATAGGGAGCATCCATAGGGAGCATCCATAGGGAGCATCCATAGGGAGCATCCCATTGGGAACATCCCATTGGGAACATCCCATAGAGAGCATCCATAGGGAGCATCCCATAGGGACCATCCCATAGGAAGCATCCATAGGAAGCATCCATAGGGACCATCCCATTGGGAACATCCCATAGGAACCCTCCATAGGAAGCATCCATAGGGACCATCCCATTGGGACCATCCCATTGGGACCATCCCATAGGAACCCTCCATAGGGAGCATCCCACCCCAGCCAGCTCCGGGCTCCATCCCTGGCTCCATCCCTGGCTCCACATTGGCTCTTCCCGGCGATCCCAAAGCCCGGAGCCGGTGCTTCCCGGCCCGTGTCCCATCGGGGCTCACCCCAGGGGGGTCATTATGGGATGGGCCTGGGGGGGGGCTGCTGTGGGGCTGGTTTTGGGACCCTCCCACGGCCCCTGGGCTGTATCCATGGTCCATGACCCATGGCCTGGGTCCGGATCCGGGGCCTGTGCCCCGTGTTTGTGTCCGTGTCCCAAAGCCCACATCCCATATCCCGTATCTCATACCCATATCCCACATCCCATACCCTATACCCATATCCTATATCCCACATCCCGCGTCCCATACCCATATCCCACATCCCGTATCCCATACCCTTATCCTGTATCCCACGTCCCTTATCCCATCTTCTTATTCTGTATCTCGTATTGCGTATCCCACATCCCATATCCCATACCCTTATCCCGTATCTCACGTCCCATCACCCTTATCCCACACCCTTATCCCATATCCCACATCCCGTATCCCATACCTTTATCCTGTATCCCATATCCCACATCCTATATCGTATACCCCTATCCCATATCCCATACCCTCATCCTGTATCCCACATCCCATACCCATATCCCACATCCCGTATCCCACACCCTTATCCCATATCCCCCATCCCATATCCCATATCCCGTATCCCATATCCCGTATCCCATATCCCGTATCCTGTATCCCATATCCCATATCCCGTATCCCATATCCCATATCCCGTATCCCGTATCCTGTATCCTGTATCCCATATCCTGTATCCCGTATCCCATATCCTGTATCCCATATCCCATATCCCATATCCCATATCCCGTATCCCGTATCCCATATCCCATATCCCGTCTCCCGTATCCCATGTCCCATATCCCGCATCCCATATCCCATATCCCGTCTCCCGTATCCCATATCCCATATCCCGCATCCCATATCCCATATCCCATATCCCGTATCCCGTATCCCGTATCCCCCATCCCATATCCCATATCCCATATCCCGTATCCCCCATCCTATATCCCGTCTCCCGTATCCCATGTCCCATATCCCGCATCCCATATCCCATATCCCGTATCCCGTATCCCATATCCCATACCCGTATCCCATATCCCGTATCCCCCATCCCATATCTCATATCCCGTATCCCCCATCCCATATCCCATATCCCATATCCCATACCCGTATCCTGTATCCTGTATCCCATATCCCATATCCCATATCCCATACCCGTATCCCCCATCCCATATCCCATATCCCATACCCCATACCCGTGTCCCGTATCCCCCATCCCAACCCCTCTCCCCCTTCCCGCAGGGAGGAGAAGCCGGAGGAGCCGCTCTCGGGGCTGCGGGAGCGGGTGCCCAAGGCCAAGAAGCTGAAGCGGGAGCGCCGGGAGGAGCCGGAGCCGGAGCCGGATCCGGCGCCGCCGTCCTCGGAGCCGGCCGAGGCCGGGAAAGCCGAGAGCTCGGAGGGGGCGGCGGCGGCGGCGCCGGCGGCTCCGGAGGCGTCGGCGTCGCCCAAGCAGCGGCGCTCGATCATCCGGGACCGCGGGCCCATGTACGAGGATCCCACCCTGCCCGAGGGGTGGACGCGGAAGCTGAAGCAGCGCAAATCCGGGCGCTCCGCCGGGAAGTACGACGTCTACTTGATCAAGTGAGCCCGGGGGGCAACGGGAATGGGGTGGGATGGCGATGGGAGGCACCGGGATGCAGCCGGGATGGAGATGGGAGGCACCGGGATGCGGCCGGGATGGGGATGGGATGGAGATGGGAGGCACCGGGATGCAGCTGGAATGGGGATAGGATGGCAATGGGACGGGGATGGGGATGGGGATGGGATGGAGATGGGACGGTGATGGGATGGGGATGGGATTGGATGGAGATGGGATGGTGATGGCACGGCAATGGGATGGCGATGGGATGGCGATGGGAGGCGCCAGGATGCAGCCGGGATGGGGATGGGATGGCGATGGATGCAGCCAGGATGGGGATGGGATGGAGATGGGACGGGGATGGGAATGGGGATGGGCTGGAGATGGGAGGCACCGGGATGCAGCCGGGATGGGGATGGGATGGAGATGGGAGGCACCAGGATGCAGCCAGGATGGGGATGGGATGCGCCAGGTTGGGATGCACAGGGATGGGAGGCACCAGGATACATCTGTGATGGGAGCGGAGCATGCAATGGGATGCATCGGGATGGCAGCAGTAGGGAACTGGGATGCACTGGGATGCATTGGAGAGCACTGGTTGGGTACCAGTAGGGAACTGGGATGCACTGGGATGCATTGGAGAGCACTGGTTGGGTACCAGTAGGGTACTGGGATCACTGGGATGCATTGGAGAGCACTGGTTGGGTACCAGTAGGGTACTGGGATGCATTGGAGGGCACTAGGTGGGTACCAGTGTGGTACTCGGATGCACTGCTGTGCACTGGGGTGCGTAAGGATAGCATTGGGATGCATAGGGATGCACTGGTAGGATACTTCTATGGTACTGGGATGCATTAGGATGCACTGGGCTGCACTGATTTGCGTTGCCGTGCATTGGGACGCACTGGGATGGTACCAATGGGGTCCTGGGATGCACTGGGATGCATTGAGATGTATTGGGATGCACTTGGATGGTACCTGGAGGGTCCTGGGATACACTGGGATGCATTGGGATGTATTTGGATGGTGCCAGTGGGGTCCTGGGATACACTGGGGTGCACTGATTTGCATTGGGATGCCTTGGGATGCACTGGGATGGTGCCAGTAGGGTCCTGGGATACATTGGGACGCACTGATTTGCAGTGGGACACACTGGGGTGATTGGGATGCACTGATTTGCATTGGGATGCACTGATTCGCATTGGGATGCGTTGGGGTGCATTGGGGTGCATTGGGGAGCATTGGGGTGCATTGGGGTGCCTTAGGGTGCATTGGGGTTCATTGTGATGTATTTGGGGTGCATTGGGACGCATTGGGACGCTTTGGGACGCATTGGGATGCATTGGGGTGCATTGGGACGCATTGGGACGTATTGGGACGCACTGGGACGCATTGGGACGCATTGGGACGCATTGGGACGCATTGGGATGCATTGGGATGCATTGGGACGCATTGGGACGCATTGGGACGCATTGGAACGCACTGGGATGCATTGGGACGCATTGGGACGCATTGGGACGCATTGGGACGCATTGGGGTGCATTGGGACGCGTTGGGACGTGTTGGGACGCATTGGGACGCATTGGGATGCATTGGGACGCATTGGGACGCGTTGGGACGCATTGGGATGCATTGGGATGCATTGGGACGCATTGGGATGCATTGGGACGCATTGGGACGCATTGGGACGCGTTGGGACGCGGTGCCCGGTGCCGGGCGCGGTGCCTGACGTCGGCGCCGCAGCCCGCAGGGCAAAGCGTTCCGGTCCAAGGTGGAGCTCGTGGCGTACTTCGAGAAGGTCGGGGACACGTCGCTGGACCCCAACGACTTCGACTTCACCGTCACCGGGCGCGGGAGCCCCTCGCGGCGCGAGCAGCGCCCGCCCAAGAAGCCCAAAGGCGCCAAGAG
>JBCJKH010027936.1:0-12014 GCA_039877255.1 Loriculus beryllinus | reverse complement strand
AAACAAAGAAATTAAATATGAATATATTATGAGCATTATGAAATTTAAATGCTAACCCTGCATTAATAGCCTATGATATGTCTTAGAACAGCAATGTCTAAACTTTACCAAGAGACTGTATCTGCTGAAAAGTTACCAGATTGGGAAACTTGTTGTTAGCACATGTACTAAGATGCAAAGCAGGTTTGAAATGTAAGAGCTTTTCAGACAATGCCTGAAACTGAGGAATACAAATAGCTGAGCAGTCAGCTTCCTGATCATGGTGGCAAGAATTACGTTGCCCTACATAGCCTAACTGGAGAGTCTTGTTTGTGGCCCCTAATTACTAAAAATATAGGACAGTTTTTTTCAAGTTTCATTTCCTAATGGCTGTGCCTAAATTCGTATTTAGACACTTCAGCTGCCCAGTTTTCAAAGGTGCTAGAAATCTGCAGCTTTTGCTGGTGTCTCCAACAGATACATATATTTGGATCCTGTGAAAATCATGGTATTTATATAGGTGCTCAAAAATCGGTTTAGATATTCTTTCTGTATCTGGCAGAATTTTGATCTGTAGCATCCCACTTCTGTACATTGGCTGTGTGGGGAATGTCACGGAACATCAGCAGACATCTTCCCCTGAGTTAAAAGGAAGGCCAAATAATGTGTATTTTTCCATCTGGTCCTACAACATTAAGATCATATAATAATGAAACTTTCTGTATTTTTAAACCCATTTCTTTATTGTATTTTTCATAACATTAGTGTATGAGCAACTAAAAAGTGCTAAAACTTCCATCTGTATCATTTTACAGGGTATTTTTATTATTACTCTTCATGGAACATCATACTTCTTTTCATGTTTCTGAGAACCACTGTAACAAGCCAGGGTAGCAGAGAGTTCAGCACTTATAATATAGCATTTCTATAAATAAAATCCATTGTAAAATCATGGAATCTGTATTACGACATCATTAATAGCACAGTGATGAAAACAGAGGAAGCAGAGCAAGCCAAAGAACAGCAGTCACCATCTAAAAGCTGCATGATATGGAGAGCTGTAGCCTTTCTGGTTAAATGCTGAGGACTAAATAGCTTTTAGAGGTTCTGTTCATGTGCTCGTGGTAGTTTCATCACTTGTAGTGGCGATACTAGTAGATGAAGTGCCTAGATGTGCAGCAAATTTAGGTATGAAGACACCTTCATATCATGTTTTACAAGGCAAATGCTGTTAAGTTTTTTTCCTCACATTACATAAAAACTATTTGGTTGCTCAGTATGGTGGTATTAAGTGGAAAGGGGTCTAATACTGATGGCATCTACTAGTATCACACACTGCATGTAGCTTAGCAGTGTCCTTCTGTCCTTGTGAAAGTGTTTGTTAACCCATATATTCTCCAGCATAACCAAAAACTTTGATACCAAGTAGGGAATGCTCTGGACTTGGGATTTCAGGTATCTCCTGTCATTCCTGAGGGAGATAGAGCTTTGTTTGCCTCCATATCCTGTCTCGTTAGAAGCCAATCAGTCCCGGCATCTGGATGTCAAAAGACAATAATACAGATTTATGAATGCATCATTATATAGATAATTACCATTCAGATTTACTCAGGGGCAGAAACTACTCAGTGTCCACCGGCCCCACGACACAGGGCATGAACAGATGCATTTCTACCCATAGGCTCTGGATAGCAGAAAACCCTTGAGCTTTTACACAAAGCAGTCCAATAGAAATAAAATCATAGAGAACTCAAATTGATACATCAGAGTCTGGCTTGCTGTTGCTGGTGGCATTAGCATTTGCTAACCTGCGCTAAGCCAATTTTGTAAGACAGTTGGGAGTTTAACAAACCTATGTCAGATTGTATTTTGGAAGAATCTCAAGCATGGGGGAAACTGGTCATGTTCAGCTCATTGCAGCAGATGGTATCCCATTTGGTGTTTGTTAGCTTTGTTTGCAGCTCAATATTTTGTTTCTAGGGGAACTCAGTAAGTTAAATAATTTATCTCTCTAATGCATCAGGAGTCTGATCCAAAGTCTACTGAAGTCAGTGCAAAACATTTGATTAACTACCACATACACTGGATAAATGCCATGTCCTGTACGTTGAAGAGCACTTCAGATGGTCTCTAGAGAGAGCAATACAGGCCTCTGTTGGTCCATGAAGAAATTTTTGCCTTCAAAGAAAAAAAAAGAAAAACAAAAATTCAAATAGTGACAAAAAGCTTAACAATTTGGAGTGCAGGGCTGGAGATCAGGATGGGGTTCTGGCTGACTGTCCAAATTGCTAAACCTCTTTTGCTATTAAATTCACCATTTTAAAATAAAGAATATAAATAATACCTTCCAGCTGCATTTGGAATTCAATCCAGTACTGTTAGCAGGCTGTTTTGAGGGCTTGGAAGGCCCCACAGCAAAGCTAGGTAAATAATCATTATCACTTAATATTCTCATCAAGCATTCTTACCCAAGATGGGATCTTGCATTACAGAGACTAAAACCACAAACACATCGTCACTTTGTTGAGGAATTTTCAGAATGTCAGAAGCAAATTCACACCTGGATCCTGCAAAGAGTTTTCCATAAGCAGAACTATACCTACTGCCTTCAGCAGTCCTGCTGTCCATGCAAGGCTCCTAACAGTGTCTGTACACAGAGGAAATTTTTAATCCGTACTTACAAGTATTTGAAGCCTGAATAATCTAAAATATCAAATAAATCAACACTTCTAATATTTTTATTTTTATTTTTTTGTATTCCAGTAAATGTCAAATGCCAGTTCATTTTCAGCAACACTTTTCAAATCATGCATTTGCTAGTGGGGCCTGGGAATTGCTTTATTCTGTATTTTTACTCAGATATCCTGTTTGTATCACCTTTGGTCATTCAGAAAGTGAGTGCATATTAGTTTTACATCAGTTTCATGTGTCTGTGTGAATTCCAGTTGTATTTTAGTCCTCCTAGTGGTCTATTATATTAATAATCTTATAATCTGTATTTTAGGCATAGGAACATGTTCTGTATTACTAGTATCTCACAAGAGTTTGCAGTATTAATACTGCAATAACACTTCTGTCTTGCTAAGGTCAATAAATCTTCTAAAGCCTTTGTCCACAAATCCATTCCTGTTGCTGGCTAGCACTTCACATACACATTTCTTTATTTATACCCAATTGTAGCAAAACCAGTACAAAAAATACTGCATTACTGTGTCACTGCAGGAATCCCACAGTGAGAACAGGAGCCTGTCCTGGTTTCTCACACCAAATTCCTTCCTTGATCATTCCCAACAAAGGTTTTCTTACAGCCATATAGACCCCAGAGAAATGGAGTTCCTAATATATGTTTTCACTGTGTTTCCTTTCTCTGAAAAAGCCTCCAAAGCCTTGTCAAAGTAACACCTCATATTCAAAGCGGGTACTTTTATAGCCTATGTGGACTCAGCACAAATCAGCCTTTCAGATCTTGTTAGCTGCTTAACCTCAACCTTGCTGGTACCCAGAAAAGGCAAAGATATAAAGTCAAACATCTGTCCAGCACACTTGTTCTTGACCCCTTTCTGTTTCAAAGCTGTGCCCCTTACAGAAAGTTTGCAACCACTATTGCCTCCTACCAGATCCGAGTGAGAGATGTTCCATATGCCTGGCTGAACCACAAAGCAGAATAGAGGTTCTCATGGCCAGGAGCAGATGTACTTGTGTCTAAAAGGTGAAGCAAACAAATCTAAACCTATAAATTAACTAAAATTCTTCTTGGATCACATCCAAATGATATGTGTGTTAATCAGAATGTGATGTGTATCACTGATTTAATTTTGTGAGGAGGCAAGTTGAACACTTCATAAATCTCCCAGCTCTAGGAACTTCCATATGCATCTTCAGCAGTGGTCATCTTGGTGATGACCACAATGTTTCTTTTTGATCATCCTTTAGAGCTGGGCAAAGGACTATCATCTACAATCTGCATTTGTGATATGAACTGCCTATTCCCTGCTGGTAGCCCTGTCTCTCTCATTTCATTTTGAATTAATTCACATAGTTACCAAGCCACAGTCCAGGACTGTATTCCTGAGTTGCGTGGTAAACATGAGATCAGTTACAATATTCTTTATTTTTTTTAATTTCCATCAAGATATATTTTAGTCCACTGACTAAATTATTAAATCCAATGTTGTCCTGTTTCTGTTCTTGGTATTGTCACCACTAGCACAGGCATAGTGCTTTCTCCTCATAATGGTGGCAGACACCCTGAAACCTATGGATTCTCTGATAGCAGGCATAATGCAGTATTTGAACATACACCAGGTACTCCATAAACCATAAATCAAATAAGAGGGCCTGTTCCTTGGCCCTGGTCTCTCATGAGACAAGTGAGAGGGCAGAGGCAGGAAACAGAATTGTTACTATTACGCAAGTCTTGTTGCTGATGGATGCAGGCAGGATGGGTTACCTATTTTATATGCATAAAGTACATATTTTAAGAGTGTGAATGGCTGTCCCAGCGGTGGTAGTGGACATAGAAAACTGCAGCAATTGGGAAGGTGAGACCAGGGCATATGGACAGCACAGGAATCACAGCGGTGGAGTAACACGTCAAAGGTGAAGCAGAAAGATCTTTGTAATATAACTGATTGGTAACATGGAAATTTGGCCTTGCAAGTAGACACAGCCAAGAACTCTGCTGGGCTGGTCTCTGAGGTGCTTTACTTGCCTCGAGTCATATCACCATGCTTCCCAGTGCTGCCATTTTGGCACACTTCTCCATCATTCTATGTATAAGTGATGGGGAAGTAGTACTTGCTTTCCTTGTGATATGCCACCTCCTACCATGTGCCGTAGTTTTATAATATGATATGTTTTAAATATACGTATACTACAGAACCAGCCAGGTTGGAAAAGACCTTTAAGATCACCCAGTCCAACCATTCCCCAGCACTGCCAAGGCCACCACTAACCCATGGCACTGAGGGCCTCGTCTTCACGGTGTGTGAACATTTGCAGGGATGGTGACTCCAGCCCTGCCCTGGGCAGCCTGGTCCAATGCCTGAGCACCCTCTGGGGAAGGAATTGTTCCTCAGCTCCGTCTAAACCTCCCCTCTGCAGCTTGAGGCCATTTCCCCTTGTCCTGTCACTTGTTCCTGGGGAGCAGAGACCAACCCCACCTCACTACAACCTCCTGTCAGGCAGCTGTAGCGAGCAATAAGGTCCTGCCTGAGCCTTCTCTTCGCCAGACTGAACCCCCCATGTCCCTCAGCCATTCCCCATCACACCTGTGCTCCAGGCCCTGCACCATCTCCATTGCCCTTCTCTGGCCCCACTCCCGCACCTCAGTGTTTCTCTTGCGAGGGGCCCAGAACTGAGCACAGGATTCAAGGTGCAGCCTCCCCAGTGCCCAGCATGGGGAACAGTCATTGCCCTGGGCCTGCTGCCACACTGGTGCTGATATAGTCGTTTCTCCTTTCTTGTTTCTGTTTATTCACTTGTTCAGCAGATGTTTCTATGGTTCATGTTCAGCTCTTAGCAAGAGTACCTAGGGTGCAGCTGTAACACCTTCTTGCAGCACATCACACTGGGCTCATTCTTGTGGCCATGTGCACAAGAGGATTGCTAGCACTCCTTTCTTTTTCAGCACCCTGAGTGGGGAAGCCGCATAGGCAAACACCTGCAGCTCCCCATGCTTCCATGGGGAATCCAGGAGCTCACGCCAGTGGGCCTGAGTTAACATGTCCTCAAGCACATCCAAAAGTCAGCCATGAATTTTTCCACTTTAAATTACATTTTTTAATTTATTATCTTCCAAGGGTGTTTTTTTAAATTCTTCATTAATTTGGGGTTGGCTATTTAATACATTGTTTGGTTAACTAATTCATGTAGCTGTTTATAATTACTGCCTTACTGTAAAGTCATCTTAATAGAAAGTTGGTTGGGTTTTGTTTGTTTGTTTTCTTTCCAGTAGAATAACAAGTTATTTTATTATTCAAGCAAGGCTTACTTCCTGCTGTTTTCAATAAGATTTTTAATATGTAAATTTAAAAATTAATTTACTGCATACGTTTGGCAGCATGATTCTTGAACTGACAAAAGTTTGATGGATTGTAAAATTATCCTCCATAAAAATCATCAGTCATAGTAAACAGAATTTATCAACCTCTGGTAATTTTACAGCTTTTTCTTCATCTTATCTTCTGTTAGAATCTCACTTAAAATTGATTATAATATAGTACATTTCTAGAACCATAATTCATTCATAGATTAATTAGATTTTAGGTTACTATCCCATCATGGTATAGGACATGAGCCAACAGTGTTTTCCAGTTGTTAACAGAACAGCAGTGGAGAAACCTTGATTACTGTTCCCATGTGGCTTAACCACCAAGACTAATCACTAATCGAATTCAAAGGACATAAAATGGAACATCCTTCATAGCATTTATTTTCAAGCTGACTTATACTATAGGCTGTTTATTGATACAACTTGGTATACTGAAATGAACTAAAAATTGTGAGAGGATTTATCCTTCTGCTTTAATTTGGTTCTGCAGCCTGGAATTATCTGAAATTCCCGCTCAGATTCTTGTGCATGTTGTGCTTCTGTCCCTCAAAATATTCTCCCCTACAGCAAAGACAAACTGTTTGCATAAATTTAGAAAGTACATGTAAATAACTGTACCGTTGCATAGGAGTTGATGCAGATGAACTTACACAGAGGTTTCCATTCTGCAATTCGTGTTTTGTGTGAATCAGTACTGAAAACTGTGCAGGTCATAATGTCAGCTGAAGAGGTGGCAAGTGCAGTCACGTAACCAGCATCATTATTTGCATCTATCCTGTCTCAGTCTTCTCTGATTACAAAGGAACTGTCATAGTCTCACTGCATAGAAATGTCAGAAAACAGCATGCTGATAGTTCAGGCTGCAACAGGTTTACTGGGAAGGAACTTGGGCTATAGCCTCCTCCTCTTCTGCTTCCAGGAGCACCTACCAGTGCAATATGTGGCATGATTGTCCATCCACTTCCTCACATCCATACGCAGAGTGGAAAGGAAAATTACTTCAGGCTCCTAAAATAAACTGTTTTCTTGGAGTGGGGTTTAAGATTACTTATTCAGGGTTTTTTAAGAATAAAGAAGATCTTGCTTCCAAATGTGAAAATTATCACCTCCGTGTTTCTGTTTGGTGAGAGGCTGGAAGAGGTATCATTCTGATGTGTGTGCACTGTATATGCAAAACGTGGAGGCTCCCACCATAGCAGCTAGATGTGCGGTCAGTCACACAGAGGTGGACTGATGGATCTGGAACGATTCTTTTTCTCTTCCCAACTTTCCTCCTCAGATGCTAAAAATTGAGAACACCATTTGCTGTGGAGCTTACTCTGATGTTTAAATTACCTCTATGAAACATCTTTAAAACTTGTAAGAAAGCACATTCCCTTTCTTTCCTCTGCAAGTCTTCCAGCAACGATTCATACTCTTTGAATGCCCCTGCAGACAGCCTTTGTGTTGCATGCACCAAGAGGGCTGCAGACAGCACAGCCCTCTTAAAGCATACAGCAAGCCAGTTTTCATAAGTCAGAGAGTTGTTTCTATGCGGTTTCTTCATACGGCTGATTTGCTCTTGGTGCAGCTACATAACGTTGCACCTTGTGTATCATCTCCTTCTGTCTTTTTGCCCTTAGGTCAGCTGATGTATCTTGGATAGTCACAGGTTAACCTGAAGTGATTCTAGTCTGGTACTCCAAAGAGAGGATTACTAGTGTGGAAAATCATTACCCACTACAAATTACCATTTGCAGTACATTCTTGAAGTGCAATTCCGTTTTCCATCAGTATGCTGGGTGACTGACATACAGACATTACAGGCCAGGAACTGAGACATCACTAGAGAGTGAGAGGATAAGTGTCTTTGTAATTACCAAAATAAAAAAAGCCAAAGGTGGAAGATGAAGAGGGGTAAGAACATAGCTGATACTTAGGAACAGTAGTCTGGGAATAGTTCAGCCATACAGAAAATGACCCCGATTACTGCAGTGAGATTGTATGTTGTGTGAGTATGATCCTGCGTTTACTGAATTTGAGAGGAATTTTTGCTTAGGTCAAAATGTAGGATAAAATATGTCTCTTTAAGGACTGTATTTTTTTAAATTTAAAAAGTCTTTATTTTTTCCCATTCTTCATTCAGTTCTAAGTATAGCAATTAAAAACAAAAAAAGTCCTCTAAACCTCTAATCTAGGATAAAATTGTAGCCCCTTTTTTTATAAAGCCTCTTCTTTATTGAAACAATCAGTCATACTTCCATCAAGGTAAGGACAACTACTTTCATTCAGTAGGACAAACATCTGTGTATTTAAATGCTGCATGGTGAAATACAGTCTGATGAAGACTGAAATGGTGAAATTACTTACGACTGCACAGTTCCAGTACCATTCAGTGGCTTATCACTGGCATCGTAACCTTCAACATAATTCTGCCAAGGAATAATACTGAACTTCAGATGGTTAAGTCAAGCTCAGTAATTTTGTCAGCAGTCTTATCTTTCAGAATAAGGGGTTTTTTCGCTCTGATTTTTCTCCAGTCACTAGAAACAATTTTGTTATTTAACTCCTTTTACAAGTAAAGTTAAAAGGATGTCTTAAAAGTGTGTGTATCCTATCCATGTCTTGTTCATCTTCAGTCTGTCAGGTTCTAAAAACTGAGTATCAGCTCCCTTTCTCACCATGGACATTTCTTCCTTAATGCCTTCTGGTGAGCCTCTGATTGCAGTAAGCGTGGCTTGTAGTGAATAGATTCCCTCTGTGAGAAGTAAAACTGGTGATTCTCCCAATGTGAGGTGCTGCTTTACCTTCTGAGGAAAGTACTGGTGTTTAATTTCTTTTCTTTTTAATAAATCCCCTCAACACACTTGATTGAGCATTGTGACCATTTTCCAAGGTGTTGCCACTTAGAATTGTATTTTCTTACTCCATTTTAAATAAACTTTGTCCATGCATAGTTAATGCAGCTGGAGGCCATTCTGAGGCACTATGAGAAAACAACCAGATTTATGGCATTCAGTTTGTAACTGAGCTGAAGGTAAAAAGCTACATTTGCCAAACCTTGAAACTAGGGCCTGAAAATACTAGTTTATTTAATTAGAAAAACTTCCAAAAAGTTTGGTATATACTTATTTGGGTCAAACAGTCTAGTCATATCAACAAAGTAATCATATACTTTATAAATTATGAGGGTGATATTTTTGGCATTAGAATCCTGAATGTACCAAGTCATTTCATCATTTTATTAAAATTATGCTTCTGAAAGCATAAGGCTTAATTCACTATACTATCTCCTAAACCACATAAGAATTCACGGAATAGACAGTGTAAGTCTCAATTGCTCAGTCCCCTATTCATTAAGCAATGGCTGTTTTGTCCAGATCTGCAGCTATGAAGCATCCACAGTTCATGCTAATCAGCTGTATTTCCTCTAAGGTAATTTACTTACAATTCAGGATCCTCAGAAATGCTGTCCTTGCAATACTAAAATATATTTGTAGATTGTTATGTTCTTAAATGCAGTAGGCAAGCGTTGGCTCTGTTGTCATTACTGTATTACCCATAATGCCAGAAGTGGATGACATGTACCTAGGTATATATGGCCTTCCTATAAACTGCTGAACAGACTAATGAACTTAAAAATAATTCATATCGATGTATCTTTTTTCCCCAAGAAAAGCAACTGGCACTTACTGTTTATTTTGAAAACCTAATGGTGCATCTTTGAGAATGTCATTGTCTGCTACAGCAAAATATTCATGGAATTTCTGCTCAAATACAAAAAAGAAAAGGGGCTCATTATTTAAAAAATTATTTTACTGTCAGTCTAGAAAATAGATGAAAGCTTATGACAAGGGAGAGCAGCACTTATCTTATTATTTAAGGTTATGCTTTAAAGAGAAAGAAGTTCAAACATCACATTTTTAGCTCAGCTGTAATACAGCAAAGGTCACACAGTTACAGCTTTCCCCTCTGTAGTTTCCTGGATGTGACTGTACAACTATTTTTACTGCAGAGTGTTACCTGTCCACCTGTTAAATGAGATCTAGAGAGTGCTCACTTTCCACTGAGAGTCCACCATTGCATTCTGTCCCGACCAGCTAATAGAAAGCTACTACTTTTGGTAGTTCAAAGCCAACCCTTTTCATGTTACACCGTTCTGCTTGCAAACTGGTTGTGTAACACCACTGAATACAGTGAGAAGTTATTTCTGATTACACTGGTATGTCTCTGATCAGAATACTGCTCTATATCTATTTTACAAGAAGCTGTGAACATATTAAAAATGTTCTACTAAATGGGTTATATGTGAGCAACCTATGAAATGCTGCAACTGCATATCCCACTTAGACCCATTGTGTCATAAATACAAAGCAATTATAAGACTAGAGGATATCTAAATTGGTAAAACTCTGAATTTAAAATAAGAAACAGTGGCACTGTGGGATCAAGTTTCCCTTGAACATATGCAGACAAAGTACCGAATAGTTTTTAAAAAGGTAAAAATCTAGAAAATCGTTTTCCTTCACAGTAAAGTTTTAACTAATAACTAAAAAAATAAAAGTGCACATATGTGGTATCTCCTATTAGAGATCAGATCTGAAATGAAAGACCTTGAGTTATACAATTAAGTATCGATTCTGTTGATCTATATTTAATTCTCATAGCAATTTAGTTGGTTTTATCCAATAGTGTTTTGCAGTTATACTTCACTTGAAGCAATGCCCTTCCTGCTTTTGTGTTAATCTAAAAACTAAATTGCCCAGTGCCTGAGAGACATAAATAAAGTTCATTTTATTCTTGTGTGTAACTGATTCTGAGCCCTTTAAAGTGCTGGTTAACAAAACTTAGACAGCTGGAAAATACCTTTATCCTGCAAAATGGTTCATTGCTAATTCTGGGCTCTGACATGCCTTATAAGCATAGCCTGACCTCCAGGTAATCAGGGGTTACCATACAGAAAAACTGGACTTGCTGTTGCATCCCTTTCTGCATGTCAGCTGTGTGGTCCTCTGTACCGTGAACCAGCCCGTCCTTCCCTGCTCCCTCCTATTAGACCTGCAGAGCCCTTCTGCCATTCACAACAGCTACAGTTGTCACTGGTCTTTGATCACAGAGCCCTGAAAATGCATTCTACCCACATGTAACCTCTCATTTTTTAATTTTTTTTAAAAATCTAATTTGATGTATTAATGTAGAAATAACACATATTTATAATGTATCAGTGTAACTGCAGGCTAGTTTTGTTTTCATAATTTGCTGTGCTTGAAGTGACATGCCAGATTTTATTATATCACTAATGGGTTTTAGTTATTCCCTTTAGGATGTTGCCAACAAGGAAACATTATTCTGATTCATGACTCATGGATTTATTTCAAAGTGATGTGACTCGTGATGAATGTCTATATTCTGTCAGATAGAGTTTCTCTTCTGACGAATAGTCCCTGCTCTCAGGTGGTATAAAGCACCCCATACTGACTAGCTAAGAAACTCCAGTGGTCAGAAGCTCTCCACTTACAACAAAGTAGAACAACAAATGCTTCCTATACCCTAAGGCTATAACAGTACATATTTTCTATACAAAAATATAGTTAGTATAAGTAAAACAAGTTATTCATGGATCTGCTTTACAATGATAGGCCAGTGCTTTTACAGAGGCACTGTGAAAATCACAGTCCTTTTCTGCACTGTACCTTTTTTTCTCCTTTAGACCAAAACCTGTGACATGTTTTTACCATTTCCCTTAATATTGACCACACTGGACACAGCAAACACTTTCTTTATTCATACAGCAGAAGCATGATAATCAACAGCAAAGTCAACACCTGAAATGGCTATGAGTATACTTCTAAGACGAATCCTATCTGAGAGCAAGCACATACTGTTGTTTCCATCTTGGCTCTTCCAGCAACGCTGAACAACATCACCAATTCTTTTTTTTTTTTTTCCTGTGGTGATAAACCCACCTGTTTACTATGCAGAAAGTCACTACTAATACAGGGAA
>JBCJKH010027935.1:1690-29248 GCA_039877255.1 Loriculus beryllinus | reverse complement strand
AAGTATTAAACAGAAGTCAGGTATTCATCAGGGACTGTAGTGACAGGACAAGGGGTAATGGGTTTAAACTTAAACAGGGAAGTTCAGGTAAGATACAAGGAAGAAGTTCTTTACTGTGAGGGTGCTGAGGCACCGGGACAGGTTGCCCAGAGAGTTGTAAATACTCCATCCCTGGCAGTGTTCAAGGCTAGGTTGAACAGAGCCTTGGGCGACATGGCCTAATGTGAGTCATCCCTGCCCATGGCAGAGGGACTGGAACTAAATGACCTTAAGGTACTTTCCAACCCTAACCATTCTGTGATTCTATAACTCTATGATTCCAGTTTTCCAGAGTTTTTATGTTGTTTTAAGAGGATTTATAATGCTCAGAGGTTTAAAAGTACTACTTTTGTTCTCCTCATAATTATATTTTCCCCTCCTCTACCTCTTCCAAAACATAGTATTTTCTCTCTCCCTCTATTTTTTAAATCTCACTTGACTAACGAAAGCAGGTCTGATTCATTTGACCTAGACCATGGCCACATGAACCACTGAAACAGTGCAAGTGAGAAGGAAGCAACCTCCAAATGCAGACAGTAAGGGCAATGAGGAAATGAAGGCTGAAAGAGAAGAGCCTTGGAACTCTGCAACCTGTCCTGCCACAGACGGATTCCTAACAGAGGGCCTTGGGTTGATATCCCAGAGTGACTGAAGTCAAATTGCAAATGCATATTGTCTGGCTTGCAAATTAAAAAGGAGAATCACAAACACCCACACAGGAAACCAGAAACATGCAGCTGGAGAATACCATGGAGCAACTGTAGTAATAGAGACTGATGCTGGCTCCCAATTCTCTGTGGAGGCCAAATTAGCATTTTCCAATGGATTTTTAGTTCAACTGGTGACTCATAAAAGAAGAATCTGCATAATGATGAACTCCCCTCTAACACTTCACCCTTCAGAAACTGCTGAAGGTACAAAGGATGATATTTGCCTTTTACAATCAGCCTAGTAACTCTTGTGAAAAGCAAAGCTGCAATTGTTCAGCCCAGGTACAGTGTTGCCATTTAATGTTTGCAAATTCACAGTATGACCAAAGGGAAGAAAAAAAAAAAACAAACAACCAAACAACAAATTTGCCCTACTAACTATAGCAGCTAAAGAAAGCTGTGTTGGAAACTTACATCCCTGTAACATAAGCAGCCTTTTGACACAGTTTAATTACATGTATAAAAAAAAGGACTGGAGTTCCTATCATGAACTGTGAAACAACATATATTTGAAACACTACCAGAGACAGGTTAAATGAAAGTTTTATATATTCCATTAGTGGAATTCTCCCTACCCAAGTCAAGGATGTTTCACACAACAAAATAGGATAAGTGTTGCCTGCCCAAAGTCCAAAAAGTCACTATGAGAACATCTTGAAAGAAAAAAAAAACCAACAAAAAAACCCTGCCAAATTATCTGTTACAATTGGAACTAAATAGTGTTCACATTAAAAGTTCTAAACCAAGTAACAACCAAATCTTATTTTAGAAGCCTTATTTCATTACGTAAGAACTTTAAAGCAGCATTTTAAATGTCTTCACCTTGTCTGCAGCCACAGAAAGTGTATAGTAAAATCACATTAAAGTCACATATATCATTGACAAACGAGACACAGAGGCCTCAAGCCAAGAGAGCACTTGGAAGTCATGCTTGTATTTTATCTAGCTGTGGAGTTCAAGGTGAACCCTTGTGTACTTGAAGCTACTCACACAGAATGATTCCAGATATCAGGGGTAAGACCTTGAAAGGTCACACTGACCAGCACTTGCTTCAAGGCAGGAACAGCAGCTGCCTTACAGAGTGAGGTTTCAGATACCTTAATCTAACCAGCTCCAGCAATGAAGACTACTCATTGATACTCTACTACCCTCCCCTTAATATTTAGAAGACTGTTGCTGCAATTTAAGTCATTACTTGTTGAGGACAAGTTAATTCCTTCTTCTTTGTGGAAGCCTTTTACACACACTTGAAGATCCTTACCATGTAATCTCTGAGTGTTACTCTCTCTAGCAGTGTTCTTTCATTTCTGTTTTGTTTATTTTCTTCATGTGATACGCCTCAATTAGTCTACATATTTCTTAAAGCGAAAGGGAATATTTCTGCTGGGATCTTACCATTGCTGAGTACAGCAGATGCATCATTCTTGTGATGTCTTGACTTGTATCTCTCTTCATACTAATCCTTGTTCAACTCAACTGTCAAGCTTGATCCTGGATCTGGCCTAAGAACCTGATCCATTTGCCCATTTTAGAAGAGAAAAAGGTTGAGCCAAATCCAACTTGAAAACAACACTCCTACACTCTGCCTTTTGGTCTAGGGAGCTGAGAATATTACACAAGCTCTTTCAAACCCAGAATTTACAAGGACACTTAACACAACTGATTGCTCAATGTTGACAGCAAGGAGTGCTAATTGAGGCTGTGTTTATGAGTTGGATGAGGCAAAAAAAAGAGGAAGAAGTGCTCCATGATGAAGCACAGCACCCAGCACTCACAAACATTACCTCAGGGCAATATGTTATGCTCATTTGTCAGAAACCACAAACAAAAACAAAACTCACATGCACTTAGCATGGCTTCTCTACATACTTCTCCATGGAAAGTAATCTCCTGGGTCCTTTCAATTCCTGCTGTGATTATGCAATTCTCCAGTTTAGTAAATATGACATCTGCCAACTGCAGGGCATTAACACTCCTAACTCAGCCCTCATCAAACCCAATGGTTGGATATAATTTCACACTGCTGGCAAGACTACAACATTTCCTTATACTGTATGAGAAATGTTCCTGCTAAATTATCTTTCATTCATTCTATAGAGGGCCCCCAGAACACACTTACCTTAACTACTGCCTTCTTAAATTGTATTGGCATTCATTTTCCTTAGGAAGCATGAACCACACCGGGAAGGTACCAGTTACCCCATCTGTCTTCTCAGATTGAGACTGTGGTCTCAGTGAATTTTGAACCTGGGACTGCTACAGAGCTTTCGTTTTGCCAGCACTTTTAAAGGCAAAACTGCTCAGTACTTCAGACAGCCCAATGACACCACAGTGACTTTTATCAAAATCAAAGTCAAATGATGCTTTGTGAAGAAAACCAGTAGGATTGAACTGAGCATGTTTCTTGTGCAATATCTGTCTAGTGCAATGCCAAGCAAAGCAACTTTCTGGGCACTGTTGCAAAATAGTCCTGCAGGAAACACAAGCTTCAGGTCCAAACCTCCATCTTCTGAGGTCTGTGAAGACACAGGGACCTGCAGCATTGCTCCACCAAAAAAGAGTCAAAAAGTCCTTAATGAAAATGCTAACTCACCATAGATCTGCAACTATTTTCCTCAATGGGTCTCTCTCATCACTTGGCATTATGAATTTCCTCTTCTAGCTCCTTCATGTTCTCAGGAGACTCTTCCTCAAAAAGACACAAATTTCTTGAACTACAAAATTTATTTAGAGGAATCTGGTATTCAGCAAGGCAGTAGATGTTGCCCCAGCATTTTGCTCTAAATGGCCTTTATGTGTTGTTACTAAATTGCTGTCCAGAACAAAAGAACTTTTCAAACTGTAAAGACCTTTTCCTCATTTTCTACATTTGCTTATAGTGTAGAGAACTAGCTTCCCTGATATTTATCATCAACTCCAAGCGTCAAACAAAACCTAGCACCCAAATCAAGTGTTTGCTGGGTTTTAAGGCATTGCTACATGAGGATGCAAACTCTCTTATAGCCAAACAAAAACAGTCCTACCCAACAGATTTTAAAACCTTCGGTAAACTATGAGTATTGATCATACTCTAAATTTGTGGAAATAATTTTCTATGACACTGGATATCTAAGTCAACCTTATCATAGTCAATTTACCCATTATTTATTAGCAGTATCTCAAACCACCCTTTCAGAGGGAATGACAATGACAAAACCCCACAAACAATAAAAGGAAGAGCCAAGATGAATGAAACTTAAAAAAAAAAATATTATGTTAGACGGATTTCTTAGTGAATACATATGACATATATATAAATAGGATTTACTCCCAAATGTCACTGGGATTCTCAAACCTACTTGTCTCTATTTTGCATATATCGTGTACAAGAAAAAAAAGGTCATTTTGAATGCCAAGGATAAAAACTAACTTTCATACATGCTGTCTAATATTGTGTTTCATTAGGAACTTCTAAGATAACACCTAAAGATCCTATCGTGTAATGGCAAAAGTTTGGGTTTTGTTGCGGGGCTTTTATTATTTATTTAAACAGAGTAAAGTCAGGCAAACAAAAAATGTGACTATTTCAGCAGTAGATAAATGCTAGATAAGCACTCCCTAATAGTAGTTTATCCCACAAAAATAATTCTGCCCCTCTCTGAATGCTGATGCCTGGAGACAGCAGCAGTCCAGTGAATAGATATTATACCAGAATTCTGCAATATGCTTTGACAGAAGAAAACTTGAAATAACGGCCTCCTAATTCTGACTGATGGTATTTGCAAAAGAATGTAACATTTCCAAGGCTTCTTTTGGAAACACTTCAACAGCGAGCCCTCACTTAAAACATCTGGGAGCCTTAATTGCATGAGCTTTCAGAAGACCATGTGCTTCAGTTCAATCAAATCACGTCGTACATGGGTTAGTATAAAACACGCATACACACAAACCTTATGGTTTAAGAACCTTCAACCTCGCTTTACAGCATTTTTAGCAGCAGCACGGACACAGAGCAACGCGGCGGAGGGCGGAAGGCTCCCTCCAGGGAAGAGCCGCCTGCGAAGGGGCGCGGGGTCCACAGCCGGGAACGGCGCAGCCGCCGCCGCCCGGCTCGCACCTCGGGCACTCAGACGTGGGGTTTACCAACACCCAGGGGCAGCCAGGCAGGCTCCCGCACGCCTCGGACGTGATCGGGCTGCAACTGATCCCACATGGCTGCAACCCGGCAGCATAACTGTGAGGAGCTGGCGAAAAACCGCGCTTGCATTTGGTTTTTCCCATCTCTGCTGGAATCAGGGCATCTCCCCTTTGGTAGCATCCTCAGATAGCCTCTCCTGGCTCCAGCTCTGCCCGGGCATACTAAACGTTTCCATTTCTTGATACTATTACTTCGTTCAGTTTCAATCAGGCGTTTTGTAACTGAGTATTCAAAGAATATGTCAGAACAGCCTCCCTGTAAGAATCTGCAGCAACTTCAAAGATTTATTTTTTCAGTTTAATTCTCCAAAGGTTCTCAGCTGATCAAAAGGTAGGCAGTAATGTTAAATACAGTAAAACTTTGAAACAGCACTTTTTATCTTGACTCACAGGACCCGAAGTTGAATTTACATAATTATCCTCTTCTTACTGATCACAGTTCCTCACTGCATTCTTTCCAAAGAACAGGATTAAAAATAAAGGAATTATGAAAACCTGTTAAATACAACTCTGATATTGTTAATGACATTTAATTATTGCTGTCATAATACAGACTTTTGAAACAAGAGGAAAGGAAAGTTATAAACAGCTAGCTGTCAAAAGTTGACATCAGATTGTCCATCTTACTACTTGAAGTAAAGAATCATTTGGTATATTTTCTTCAGAATGCATTAAATATCAAAATAAGATTTGCCTGCTTATAAACTCCTTGATATTTCACATCACACTCAGGGAGGAGCAAGACATTAATAAATGATTTACAGATAAGCAAGCTGTCAGTCTCATCTTCTGTTTAGCACCTCCTGGTGAAGACACTGATGACTACTACAACTTAATAGCCTAAATCAGTGGTGTGCAGAGATTATTTGCCCACTGACATACCACATTTAATTTAGTCACCACTAACAATCTTTTCTAAGTACAATGGCTGGAAGATTAATAAACTGTCAGCTCAGTCCAAGGCCACACAAATAAGTAAATTTCATCTTCTAATCTCATCACCATGCCTTATTTTTCCCTATAGCTAACAAACACATTTCTTACCTACAGCCCTGAAAGCAGCAACATGAAGCAGCACATGGAAAGTCCCCTCCTGTTTTTACCTTCGGCCCCAAGTGACATGTGAGCCCCAGCAACCTGCTGAGCTACCTTGTCATTTACTAATTCCCAAACTCAGCAGTAGGCCCCTGCCCAGGAAAATCCCAGCTCTGTCTCACACATCATCTCACTGGACATTTCAAAAAACTCCCCAGTCTCTCTTGTTCGGGTCAGTTACGCTATGACCACAAGATTCTTCACAATTGTATCCAACCTTTAATAAAGGAAGAAGGGGCAGCTCTGTTCCACCAGGAAAGCCAGTGGACTTGTTTCATCCGATAGTAATCTGTCTGGTATTTCGAACATAAAAGCACCGCTCTTGAAAGCTTCTGTAAGCTAGAGCTGCGGCAGCAGCAGCAGCAAAGTCCCCTGACACACAAAACACACGACTTTCCTCACTGGTTCCTTAAATACTCATCCACAAACTAGCTAAGCTTTCCTTTAGCAGCTTTCCCCTCCACAGCACAAGAATGCGGGACACAGAAGGCTTTAGTGATCAAAAGGAAACCCCATGTTGTGGGAAACAGTGGCCCGAGAGAAAGCACTACAGGTGCCGGGTGCCGTGCACTAACTAATAACAGGTGTCTCAGACAGGATCCTCATACTATCGCAAACTCAGTCCACAGAACGAGCCTCTCGCTCTCAACAAACAGGTACCACGGCCCCATGGGGCTTCTACCATTCTCTTTCTCCTTCTCTCTAAGCCTGGTTTCCAGGGAAGATTGCAAGCGACTGACTTCCGCGGGGAAGGAGAGTGCCCGCTAGCTCTCCCAAGCAGGATCTGCAGGGAAACTTTGCCTCCCCTTCCACGGCTCGATGCTGCGAGCGCAGCGGGGCCCCGCCGCGGGCGGGAGGGGGAAGGCTGCCGGGGCTGCCTCAGGCTCCCGGGGGCGCCGGTGTTCCCGTCCCTCCCTTCCTGGCTTTTGAGGGGAGACCCTCGCCTTCGGGAGCAGCCTCGTACGTGGCTGGGAAGGAGGCTCCGGGGACGGCACCGGCTCCCGGTGACTGTGGGCAGAGTTATTAAAAGAGGAAAGTCCCAAATTCTCATTAAAACAAAAAATAAAGTAACGGAGTACTCTTTCCGGAGAAGCCGGGAATGCGCTCATCCCGGGCCTCCCCCGGGAGCAAGCGGAACCAGCCCCCAAACGCCGTTTGCCCTCCCTGGTACGGGGCCCACGAGCTGCCGCTGGAGCTCGCACCACGCCGGTGCTACGGGAAAGTGGCCCGACCTCCGACCCGCACCCCGGCCCTCTCTCGGTTCGGCTGGCCGCGCTGACCCGGGCCGGCCCCTCCCGGCAGGTACCGGCCTCGCTTACCGCGGCTCTGCCTCGGCGCCTCCCCGCCAGCGAGCTGGCAGCGCTCGCTCAGGCACTGGAAAAGTAATAGAAATCCAGCGGCTAGTTTGCTTCTCCGCAGCCTCGCCATAGCACGGAGCCTGCCGACACAACTCTCCGGGGTGCGCGCCGCTCGTCGTCGGTGGTGGGAAAGTCCGGGGAGGGGGGCGGGCGGAGAAAAGCAGCCCTAGCAGGCGCTGAGTCTCCCTGTCCTCGGACTAGCTCTCATATAGCGGGCGGCAACGACGAGCCAACGGGCTGAAGGCGCTAGACCAGATCTGTGGGTCCGTGAAGGAAGAGGGAGAG
The DNA here is from genome assembly GCA_039877255.1 of Loriculus beryllinus. Lineage (NCBI taxonomy): Eukaryota > Metazoa > Chordata > Aves > Psittaciformes > Psittacidae > Loriculus > Loriculus beryllinus. The sequence continues at coordinate 21,585 of JBCJKH010027935.1, read as the reverse complement.
GGGGCTTCGTTCCCCCAACTTGCACGGCCGCGCCGCTCTCAGTCCAGTGGCATCACCGCTGGGGAAAACAAGCCCAGCCTCGCCTGCGAAGTGCCAAACTCTTCCCTCCTCGCAGTCTGCTAATAGATTTTAGGAGAGCCGCTGAGATCCTCCCTTCCTGGCTTGCCCCCACCCAACTCCCTTCCCCCGCAGGGTGCCTTAGGGACGGAGCCTCCCCTCGGTACACCGCTACCGGCAAAACCCCTCCAAGGGAAACGAGCAGGGAAATCTTCCAGCCGTGGCCGGCCCCTTGGGGGAAGCAGGACCTAGAGGGCGGGCGGATGCGCCGCGGGAGAGGATGTGCGGGCGGTGTGGAGGCAGGCGGAGACGAGCAAGTTCTCCTTCTCTTTCGGGGCGGTTTCCGCGACCGGCGGTCCTAGCGCGGGGCGGATGGCACCGCGGCAGACGGGAACTCCCCGACCCACAGCGCACCCCCCGCTAACCGTGAGCGCCAGCGCTGTAGCCGCCGCCCGCTGCGGAAGGGCTGGCGGGGGGCTCGGCTGGGACCGCGTCCCGGCCGCTCCTCTCTCAGCCCCCCGCCGCCTCCGCAGGAGCGCGGTGGGGCGCAGGCGCCGGGGCTGCACCGTCTCTCCCGGCGGTGGAGCGCTCCCACCGGCGCGCTGCGCTCCGCGGGTTGCCGTTCGGCAGCGGCAGTGAGCCTCTCGGCGGTTCCGGGAGGCTCTTGCCTTCCCGGGTGACCCCCTGCAGCGCGGCCCGCCCCCGAACGCCGGCAGCCTACAGTGCTCGGCGGGAGGGCTGGGGGCGATATTCGCCCCCTGCGCGGCCCCGGAGCGGCGTGTGCGTGGGGTAGAGGGTGACGGGCGGGACGTGTCGCCCCGCAGGACGGAGAGAGCCCAGCCTGCCGTCTCCTGGTTAGTCAAAAGTTGCTTTGTGAAGATGTGCCTGTTTCGTGGAGTGACAACTAAAGCAATCCCCAAATCCCCCTTCGCTGCTACCTCGGCCCCCCAATTTTCCCTGTGCCTCTGGAGAAACCAGCCCCCTTTTACATTCACACACACCTTATTTTTCTCTTCACAAAGCGAAGAGTTGTTTATGTGCACTCATCACTTCAGAAGCCCAAGGACTGGGGACTCTCTTGCAAAACCTGATCTCCATGCTTAATTAAAACCACCGTGAATAATCCCATCCCCTACGTAAACGTGTGAACAACGGCGCCCAGACAGAAACTAGCGGAGGGCACAGCAGTCAGGCCCGGACAAGCGAAAGGGGTACCGAGGGCCGGTCGGCGGCTTTTTACCCTTTCAGCAAACAGTGGCGCTGGTAATCAGTGCAGTTCCGTGTAGAGAACCATGAATACGCAGCTTCTCAACCCTTGCTACAAAATAATTAAATTAATTAGGACGACAATTAAATTAATCAAATAAATAGGTCTACGGAATGTCAAACATAGCAGATAACTAATACTTAATCACAAAAGAACAGCCATTAATGAGACTGTGTTTTCCCTTAATTTACCACTGTTTCTGAGATTAAGAATTCATCAGCTGTGTTGTAATTGTCTTGCTCTTTAATCTTAGATACATGGAAAGCAAAGCAGAACACCTGTGGTTTTAAGAGGTATATCTGATGTATAAGCACAAATTTTCATCTTTTCAAGACATATTCATAGAACCATAGAATCATAGAATAGTTAGAATAGAATATTCAGGAAGGATACTGGAGGTTAATACCAATAAGATTTATCCATTTTAGTTTACAGCCAACCCTTCTAGTGCAGCCTTTTTGCACATTCCCTTAAACAAACAAACAAGCAGTTCAAGTATTGCTAAATAACTAACTACAGAAATTATTTTATAAAAGATTATACTGAAGATCTTACTCCAAGTAAAATCAGGAATAAAATCCTGGCCTTGGTGAAATCTGTGGGAATTTGGGGGGTTGGGGGGGAGTGGTGTTATCACCCTGTATACCAGGTGAACTAGATTAGACCAGACTTTTGTGCAGATTTGGTCAAGTTACTAGTAAAACTATTGCTGTTTGTTAAAATGGGAGAAAATGGAAGACGGATATTTCTGCATGCTGTTTGAGAATACCGTTATTTTCCTTGACACTTAGTTGGATTGCCCAAATATTCCCAAGTTCTGCTGGAGCTGCTGAGAGGGCTATTGAGCTTTTGGCCTTGACTAAAAGGGGTAGGAAGGTAGTCTTAAAGGACTGCCTCTCTTTTAGCTGTTTGTCAGCAGTATTGTTACATGAGAATAAGAACAGTAAGGTCTGGAGAACTTTCAAAATCTGTTTTCATCTGCTTCTGTATTTTTTATCATAAATTAGCATATTATAAAGTTAAAGTGAATTTTAAAATATGAAAGACTTGAATGGCTCAAGTTTACATGCTGCTAAGATAAACAATAAATCCTCCAAGTCCTCTCTGTATAAGAAAAGCCTAAATGAGGGCAACTCAATTTTTTTTTCATTTGCTGTCTTCTTCTCAGTCTTACAGAAGTTCAGAGTTTCAGATTTATGTTTCTCATAGACATACTATAGAACTTTGTATGCCGAAAAAAGGAAAGAATTAGAATAGTTAGCTGAAGCATGCAGATACAGATAAAAGTACCAGCAACACACTAGGTCCCACAGTCCTAATTTGCGATGCTCTGTGCAGTTGTGTGACAGTTTTGCAGTGTACGCTGGGAGGTTAGCTCACAGTCACTGTATTTGGTGCCTCTTGTGCTCAACAGTAAAATCAAACCATGTACGCCTTGTCCCTCTTGTATTAGAGAAGATAATCAGGACACAGCTATACCTTGGCATAATTGTGTGTGAAAGCACGGGCAAAACATTATATTGCACTTAAAAAAACCCTCAGATGAAAGCTAATAAATGAATCCTATAAGGATTAATGACATGTCACTGCTGGAGAGGCATTCATAGCAGAGAAGTATATGCATTCATTGTCATTTATAAAGCATAAGTAAAACTGAAAGAACAACTTCTTCAAGGCTTTCTGAGGTTATCAGCTGTGTTTACTTGGAACATGGTGCCTGCGATAAGTTTCCATTTCTCTTATGTGCTTTTATCTGCACCATCCTTGCACATTATCTCACTTCTCTCAGGTATTCATCTTGCAGTAGCATAAACAGCAGTGGTTCCATAGAAATCAATGTGAATGCTTTCACTTTCACTAGCCAAGAATGCAGCCTTGTATTTTTCTTTTCTTTTGTAGCTCCAGCATCCGTTATTATAACATCAATCATTCAGGAAAGAAGGATGAGAAGATTCTCCCTGTTCATTGTATTCTACCATTGTACTGCTTAAAAGTGCTCGCTCTCATTCATACATTCAGTTAAGATTGCCTTTTTTTTTTTCTTTTTTCATTTTTGTATCAACTCAGTGTTTTCAACCTATGCATTTCCTGGGTTTATTGCAATCTGATCATGAAAAGCAGAATTTTTAGCATTTTTTTTTCCTTTGTCTTTTTTTAACATGTTGTTAGCTATTCTGCTTTGATAGGTACAGGCACCTCTCAACCACACTACAGACATTCACTGCTAGACTGGCACAACACCTTCTTTTGAATTTGAGAGTCAGGGGAGAATCTTTGCTTCCTTTGGGAAAAAGAAACTAGTAAGTAATTGGAGGATCCATGAGAGCGAGGAGAATACCTCGGTATCCCCTTCCAGGAAGAAAAAAATAAAACAAAGTGAGTTTTCTTTATAGCAGATTAGGGCTCAAGAAGGTGAATAGCATTACTATTAGCAATTTGGCTGAGACATTAGCTTTAGTATTGTCAAATCAAGGTGCTAGAGTTATGAGTTTTGAGTGCTACCCAGCTGGCAACTGCCTTTGACTTTGCTAGTTCAAAGGAGGAGCACAGCATTATAATTGAATCACTAAAGAGCCATGCAAAACTCAGATATGAAGCAGAGAGGTAGCTTCTTTGCTAAATAGGGAAATACAGCAACTTTCTAGAGAGGAACTGCACTTTTAAACAAGCCTTTGTTTCTTCCCCTGTTCCCCTGGCTGGGAGAGAGAGCCTCGAGTCTCACCGCTTAGCTTTATTTCCTGGGGCAAGTGCTGAGGTTCCTTTCCTGGCTGAGTCACATCCAGTAGGCATCTGCCAAATTCCCTGTCACTCTCTTCACGGTGCTATATGCAAATGCATGAGTTTGCATAACTGTGATTAATTAGAGTATATCTATACTCTGGCTCTGAGAACTGTGTGGTTAATGCTAGTGCAGCTTTGTTCAGTGAAACTTTCTGCTTATCTCTAGAACAGTGGTATGACAAGCCTCACATGCACTGCCTTATGCCTATGCCTATATGCATGTTTAGGGACAGGTTCTGTGGGGGTAAAGAGAGAGTTCAGATTCATGGTGTGGAAGTCAGTTTGTGATGTGGAAACTGGAGCTCAGTCTCATTATCTCACATTGTGATAAAGTGGTTCACTGAGTCTGAGGAGGGGATAAATCAAAGAGAAACACTTCAGCAAGCGAAGCACCATGAAAAACTAATAAAGTTGGAGGTTAAACAAAAAAGTTTAATCCAAAGCAGTATTGATTCTAATTTAAGCTGTGTAATGAATTTAAAAAAAAAAAAATAATAGTTTTTTTTAAATGGAACATCCTTTCAAAATAAGAAACCAAAAAGTTCCAGCTAAAGTTCAATTACTGGAGCTAGAGATACTTCAAACATACTCTTTCAATGAATCTCCCTTTGCAGCATCATTGGAACAGGCACCAGCAAAGCTGCACTAAGACAATGCAGTTGCCCACTTGTGATTGGGAGCTTTGAGGACATTACTCAACGTCAAAAACCACAAGGCAGCAAAGCCTAAAACAGGACCTGGCAGTTCCAAGTCCCTCATCCCATCCTTGTAACTCCAGCAAAGTCTGTGATTCTGACTCTTGTTTGACATATGGCCAGTACAGTGATAGCTATGGGACCTAGGAACAGAAGAACCACCAGCAGGAATGCTTGTGACAGGGCCAAATTTAACAGACAAGTTCATATTTCAATAGAGCTGTTGTGCCCAGGCTAAGTCAAAGCCATAGGAGAACTGAAAGAGGCAATAGAAGAGAAAGCAAGCATGGAAATACAAGTGAGAAAGGAAAAAAAAAAAATAAAACAATTTTGCCAGCAGTATTTCTCTGCTGTTGTGATGGAAGCCTTGATATATATGGGCACAAATTTTTGTGTGATGAACCATATGTGCACAGCACCCAAGCCTTTTATCATGGATGGCCACAGGGAAGATGGGATGGGCTAAGGAGAGAAATGGAGGCCAGAGGTATCCATTAGGTCTCATTCTGCCAGGGAAGTGGGCTTCAATATAGGACAGTATTCAGGTGTTTCTTGGTGGGTATGTTGGTACCAGAAGTCTCTGAAGTAGTCAGTTTAAAGCAAGCTGAGGGAAGTTTTTAAATAGAATAAAATATTTTCAGCTAAAATTAAGCCCCCAAAAAGTTTCAAACATAGCTTTTCAGTAGCCACATTTTCCGAGAAAGCAGCCTTTATTAGGATCTGCAGAAGTACATATACCAAGCAATTCCCCATTAAAGCCCTTCTTACTCGTAATCTGGAGCAGATAGGAGGGCCTGACTAATTACTATGGCCCATACAGTTGTGAGTAGTTAACTTTCTTTAATCAGTTGAGACCAAAGAACAAAATCAGCTGCTGGGCACAGCAGGGGAAGGCAGACGAGGGTTAAGACTGGTGTTACAAAAAGTAATTGGGTTGGGATTAGGTTTTAGGTCAGCAAGCCTGGGCAAACTTTAACGCTAGAATGATCTTAACAAGGGCTTAGCTGAGGCAACTGACACAGGAATAGCTGTGGCACAGAACTTCTGTAGAGGGTCAATGCCTGGTGTTAATGATGGTTATGGTGGTGGGGGAATTGTGCAGCTGCAACCAATGGCAAAAATTTGGGAGTTAAGTCTTGAGAACAGCTAGTACATTTTTGCACAGTGGTGACAATCTGCTGCACATCCATCAGCTCATTGCCAATTGGCCTTTTCCCAACTTGCTTGCAAATGAAACCACACCACAGACTCCTCTAGCAGTTTATGGCCAGGAAGACCTTTATTGCTTGGATTACCACAGCTTGGTCCATAATGGGCAGCAAGACTTCAAGGTGCAGCTCATATGCAGTGTTATTTCTTCTAACACCTGAAGAAATAATTCTGTTGAATTGGCTCCCTTACAGTACAAGGACTATGCAATACAGAACTTTGTCTTCTTCCCTACCATATAGAGAATTTAAAGGCCCAGATAAACACAGGCCACTTTGAAAGAGACTTTCTGAATTCCAGAGAGGATTAATTTTTAGCTGTGAGGCAGTCCTATTTGAGTCCTCTTTGACTTCGGTTACCCTGTTTCTTATGACCTCTGTATGTGCTTCCTAAACGATTGCCCCATCAGAACCTCAGGAAGGAGCAGGATGCGAATACCCTAAAACTTGCTTCAAAAGCACACCAGTAATCAGCATCCCTAGCATGGGCATTCCATGATCCAAGACGGGCAAGCAGGGACCAGTTAAAACTCATCACAAGGGCCACAGCCTGTGCAGGCAGAGAATGGAATGTGCCAGAAACATTCTTTTAAGCAGTAGTTCCATTGAACTGAACTATATCACCTGCAGTACCGAACTGATCTGGCTACAAAGACATGAGAAATACAGTTACTTAGAAGCTGTGTTGTCTTAGATTTTTCACCTTAACATATTTCCTGTGTTGTGATGGAGCATCTTAAAATGCGTGATAAAGATTCAGCATGTAAGAATGCAAAGCAGATTTGCAAAATGCCACTGTGACTTGTGCTGATAGCAAGCTTAAAGAGGGGATATACCTTCAAACAACAGTATAACTTACCAAGTTTTCTTCTTTCCAGTCACTGTGGCAGTACTTCCTTTTCCAGGGAAGTCTTCAAGAAGGGCAAAACTTTCCAGTAGCAGTTGGAGGCTAAATCAGATGAATGTCTCTTCTATATTTTTTTGAAGCAATCCCTAGTTGGGTATTGCAGTTTGAAAATCTTTCTGTAGTGGTTTCTATCTCTTAGAAACGCAAGAATTATTCCTACAAAGGTAGATATACCCATCTGCCAGGCAATGGGCTTGCCCCAAGCAAGAAGTCCTGCCTCCTTACAGCTTCTGTTCTGCAGTAAGGTTTCCCTGTGATTTGTCCTTGCAACAGTAGTCCAATCTACCCTTCAACACTTTAGGCCCTATATAAACATCCAGATGTGACTCTTTGTGGCTTCCATGTACACCATGGAGTCTTGCTGTGGGCCTAATGAGAAACGGTAAACAAGAGTCCAGTGAAGGGTAGCACTTGATGATTTTTCATGTCAAAAATCCACCCCAGCTAAGTGTTTATCATGAGACTTTGATCTCAAAGATTTAGCTCCCCCTGTGGAGCAAAAGCAGATGCTTGGTAAGCTGTAGCTGTAGTCCTGACAACCCTTTCAAGTGTCTAGACAGTAAGAAGAGGTGATTACATTCTCTTTTTAACTCTACTGCAACAATTCAACATGTTTAACATATTTACCTCAGGATGACCCTATTTACACTGCTTTGTTTCATGGTACTGCAAGCATCTAATACTAGTGAAAGATAGAGGATGATAATGTGGTTTGGGATAAAAAAAGATCCCACTTTTATTAACAGTAATAAATCTGACGTATGTGCTTGGTCACATACTGTCCTTACATAGACTTTAGCATGGACCTAGATATTAAGGAGTTTCAAAGTACACATTTACAGCTAATGTTTCTCATGTAGGAGTTTTGAAAACATTACCACTATGTAATTAATGCTAATTGAAGAACACATTAAATCTCAGAGGTAAGCCCATGAAACATCCATTTACTTTATACAACATACTGAGCAGGGGAAGAGAAGTAAAGTTCTTGTAGCCATAACTGATGAAGAGCAATCTTAGCATAATCTTATAAGATAATAGACTTCAGAGATCTGAAAAGAGAAAGAAAGGAGATTCCATCTTAAGCAGTATCCTCAAAATAGATAAATTCAAAGGGTTCTTCAAGACAAACCAGTCACAAAAACAGGATATGATAACATGCCAGGTTTGCTGAATGCCAACCAAGTCACTGGAAATATGGAAGAACTTTACAGGTAACGTGTTTCAGGACACAGTAACTGTTTTTCCATATTGTAATTGAGAACCTAAACATTTTATTTTAGGTCGAATAAAATTTTTGATCTTCTTGTTAACCTGTTGTGATGTTTAAAATGAGCACAGGTACTTCTCTGTTTCTCCCTGTGGGAACCCAAACAACTGGTACAGCTGACAAAACCTTTGGGTAACTGAAAGCTTGGAAAAGTTTAGGAATCTCAGAAAATGTGTATAGTTCAATGCCAGATTATGTCTGGATATTACCTCCAAAAGCCAGATTTTAAAACAAAGCTCCAAGTAAATCTAAACCACTCTTACCTTTGGCAATAGCAAGCAGTTGACATCTTCAGGAAAACCGTACCATGGTATGCTGTCTTTTTCTTGTTACATAGTACAGGTCAAAATACCTGCTCCTGCAAAAATTCTGAAGTTACTGCTGCCAAAACAGGGTCTAAAGTTTGATTCAGGAGTGTTTTGTGGACTACTTTGTCAGCTTCTCTTTCTCCAAACATTACTTTTGAACAGTCTTATTTCGTGTGATCAGGAAAACCAATTTCACTGTATTATTTGTATGCTGCCACTAAGCGAAGTCTTCTTAAATCAATTCGACTTGTCATTTTTGAGGGACTAGTTGCAGAACTTCTGGATGCATTTTAATGCTTGGTTACAGTTTGTTGCATCTATTTCATTCACACAATTCTGAAGTTGTCAAGGAAGTTGCCAATATGGTCGTATCACCAATTTTTCGGATTTCCAAAAAATAAGTGAGTAGTAAAACCATACAAATGATATGTATACACTCAGTAAATTTAAGGATTTTTGAGATTGATCTCTCAGTTTTATGTTTCATCATGAAGTCTGATCTGATTTGCCCAACTGCAACTGTCAAAGTTACTCTGCTAACATCAAGAATTAGGTCTTTTTATTTCTAGTGAAGAATCAATATTGTGAAGAATCAATAGAAGACAGACCATGCATATGCAGATTGTAAACCAAAAGGCTTTTTAAATAAAAATCACATCTTAAACTGGCACTGTTTAAATTCTATTAAAAAAATAATGATGAAAAATTGTTTAGAAAAGGCAACAGCAGAACAGCATGGTTTTCTAATTCAGTGTTTTGCTCAACACTAACTGTTACTCATACCAATTCATATAGCTAACAGTTTCAGTGACTGTTTCTTTCAATCATGGAAACATAAATAAGTTTTATATTCCTCATTCATCTACATTCTTTGTCAGGTCAGTTAAATTGGTCTGAATAAGAATTAAGTGTGCAGGACCACATGGGAGAGGTTCTTGGCTAGCATCAGTCACATGGCACTGCAGTTTCAACACTGCTAAGGTAATTTAGCCAAGTTAGACCACTGAGCAAGTGTGTATACAATAATAGCAAGTTACAGTATAAAAGGCTGTGCGACTAATCATTTTGTCTGTGCAAGTTCATTACAATTGTAGAATATTTTTACTTTCTTCTGTGGATGAACAAGGCCTTAAAGACCTTGGTTATATGGAAATACAGCACTGCATGCTTATAGCCTTTTGTCTTTTTTTTCTTTTCCTGTTTTCATCAGTACATTTTCTCCATGCCAGTAACTATACTCCAAGTTTGTGAAGTGATTATTCCTATCTGGTTTGCTTTTCCAGTTATTGACCCTCTTGGATTGAGTTCATCTGGACAGACCCATTTAAGTCTGACTCATACTTCAAGAGTCACATGACAAAAGGTAAGAAAATTAAGAAAATTAAATGTCTGTAGAAATGACACATGGAAGCATGGATGTGATGTTTTTAAGTCCCTTTTCTGCTTTGTGATAATTGTGGTTTGGGGACAGATACTGATTTTCAAAGAGAAAGCTCTTGTAGCATGTTGCATTTTTTTCTTTTCTCATCCACTGAACTGCATTTTAAAGACATTAAATCTGCTTTTATCTTCCAAGTTACAACAAAATAATAATAAAAAAATTGACATTTTACTTTCCTTTCTAAAATGGCAACTATTTCCAAGATTCAATGTTAGATTTTTAAAAGTTTTAGTGTATATATAGTCCTACTTTCCACTTCCCTACATAAATTTTCTTACTTTCTACCTGCAGCTCTAGAAAACATATTTTTCCAATGCAAACATTCACAGTTTTTCCCAGTGCCTGCAAAATATGATGCAATTGTAATCAAAAGACAGCAAAGCTCATACATGGGAAGGTAAGGGTAAATATGTTCCCTAAGATTAGTGGAAAGAGATATAGTTACAAGTGGTCTCATTAGCCTGGTTTATCAAGGTTTTCAAACAGATGAGACTTCTTAGTAGGAGAGGAAACAGATCCAGAAGTTAAAGCACAAGCTTATCATTCAGAAGAACTGCACTCAGTTCCTGCATTATCACTGTCTTTGTGAGACACCAGGAAAGCTGATCACCCCTGCTAAATTAAGAAAATATCTTGTCCTTACGTTACAAAGGTGTTAGGGGTACACAGGGAAAAGGCTATGAGGTCTGATGCCGGTTGGTAAGGACAGCCATGCAATAGATGGTGCTGTTCCCACACCTCAGAACCTGGGTGACCTGCAGGCTGTCAAGTCATGTCAGGTCATGTGCTGAGGATGTTTTAGTATTTTTTCCTATGATGTTCACACAAAGAGCAGGATTACTAAAACACTTCCCCCACCTTCCTCAAGTAGCATTCAGCTTCCCTTCTTTATTTGTTTCCATAATATTCTATCTCCCTAGAGTAGTTTTCGTCTACTAAATCAGGTCATTATTCATCTGTCTCTCTACACGTTGCCCTCTCTCCCTAAAGCAAGTAGAAGCAGATCATTCATTCCATTCAAGCACGGAAAAAACATTTTCAAAATGCTAGTCCTAACTGCTGTGCCTTGGAATCAGCTTAATTTGAATCAAATCCTTTGCTCAGAAGACAAAAGAACCAACAAAGAGGATAATGGATTTTCCACTGTCATATCTTATCTGGAAGTTATCTAAATGCTGCTTTGATGAGTGAGAATCGGTGGTGTGACCAATACAGCATCATTATATTACTAAAACATGTAAAAAACCAAAGATACCAGGATCATAAGGAATACTGTTACAGAGCATCCAAGCTGGATGCCAACAGTGAAGAAAATTCTGGTCTCTCACCCATTATATAGATTTCCCATTGACAGAAAAAAAAATAATAAAATTCTCTAATAGGAGCGAGGTATTAGAAGCTTTTACACAGGACAACTTTCTGTTGATGAGGACAGAGATATTAGAGATATTTTTAGCATGGTATAAGAGATTAATTAAGTGAACATAAACATACAATATTTAGACAGAAACTTTATTACATAGCTGTCTTGTGGTAAATCTGTGTATGTCTGTCAAAAGAGCTAGATATAACCTTTGCAACAGAGATAACACAAGGTATGTGCTGATAGCTGCCTCTGGCCAGCCATTTCCTGGACAGTTACAGCAGAAATCTCAGTTTGTCTTCAATGCAACTCTCCATTCCACTTGCAATACTTTATGTAGCTCTTAAAGACTTCTCTGTACTGAGAAAGTTTAATATTTCCAATAATTTGTCAGATAAAGTGCTTGCCAAATGCTTAGCAAGAATTTTGGCATCATCTTCTTATTCCTCCTCCTGATTGAAGAAGCTGTGATGTAAAATACAGAATTGCCCCAAAGGACAAAATAATATTTGCTGGTGTGTCCTATTTGCTCTATGCTCTGAGTGTTTTCTCTTTCATCTGAGATATCCATATCTCTCACACCTCTCTCAAAATCTTTGCAGTACCAAGAGAAATAAGTATGTATTTATGAGAAGTGGCTTGTGGATTTTGTGTTCTTGCTTGTGGTAAATAGGTTTTGCCCTAAAATCAGTCATTGCTCTTAAAGGCTGCTATAGTAGTTACTTAAGAACAAGAAATGTAAGCTAATACACAAAAAAACCCAGGAAATAGACTGTAGTAAAAAACTCCAGGAAATATTCATGGGCAAGAGGGTCAACAGAAGTTAGGCACTGACCCTGAAATAATAGTACATTACGGTTTTCAACTCAAATATACCAAGCACAAAGAAACAAATTGATTTTTTTAAAGCCCTGAAAATTAAACCAACCACAGTAAAAGAGTTTTATTACACATCAGCAAGAAAATGTAGACCCTGCCATAAAAGCTGTTTGAGTAAAAACAAATGTCATCACAGACACAGAAGGCAAGAGTCTCCTCTTAATTCAGGTGATGGCTCCCTAGGGCTGATGCCTCCCTAATGGCTTCACTGCTTCAACTGACAGCAGAATTTGGCCTAGCCTTGGGGACCAGTATGGTGTGACAGTACAGAACTGTCTGTCTTTTGGACAAGAGGGAGTTGAGGAAAGAGTTCTGAAGTGAAATAGAAAAAAGGATGAATTGAACATTTTCTTCTTAAAAAAATAAGAAATACAATTCCTATTTCAATTTAATCACACTTTAACCTTAGGATAGGGTGTCAAAGGCCAACATTCATGTCTAAGGCGTGCCCCATATCATCTGTACACCAACCCCTCACTACCCATACGGGCAGCATATAACACCTACCTCAGAGTAACATAAAACCAGGGATGGATTAATCCTGCGTTATCAGTCCTTTAAACTCAGAGCCACCATTTCCCCTTTTGTAGGGAAATCCAGACTCGAGTGACTCTCTTGCAGGCTGAAGCTTGTGTAAACTCCCTAATGCCTCCTGCCATGAACAAAGCCCCTCTCCTCACAAAGCTGTCCCAACCACTCAAAAGAAAATTGCAATATCATCATCAGTTACCTATACAGAAGCTGATTTGCAGGCTTTTATAGCAGCTGCCCCTCATTAGCTACTTGGTGGAGGAGGTGGGGGGGGGGGCGGGAGAAGGGAGAAGAACAGATTGGGGTGTTATTAATGCTTCCTGGGTGACTGCTGTGGTGTGAAATGTATATTCACCACAGCCTTTGGTAGTTTCAGCTAGTTTAACTGGGGGAAGAAGTTCCTAATTGTCAGATAGAAGCAGGTTGAATAGTTACATCATCTCAATTATATTCTGCATAAAGACCTTCCTGTGGCTGAAATTATTAAAGTAGCAGGAACAGAAATCTTGACGTGATGTCATGTGACTGACCTGCATTGGTAGTGTCAGATGTAATCATCTTCCTACATTTGCAGCTCACAAAGAAATGTGTTTGACTTTCAGGGAGAAAGGTGTGGTAAAGGTATTTGATGAAGAAAATCTCAACTATCAGTTTTGGGGTTTTTTAATCATTGCTCAGAAATATCAGTGCTAAATGAACTCATTCTACTTTTTGATTGATTGCTGTGGTTATGAAAACAAAACAATTTCCTCACATCTTGTCTCTGAATTGATCATGTACTAAAAAAGCTGTCAGTAAAGTAATTGCACCTTTAAATGTATAAAGCATGTGCAAATTTGTGTTTGTCTGTGTGAGTTCTTGTGTGTATTCTATGTTTAGACACAAAACGAGAAGAAAATATCCATCAGACAAATCATCTGTATTCTGGGCATATGAAGATATATTTAGGTTTTAATAAGGACCTAAAATGCATTATTCAGATGGAATCATATAATAAAAAACCTGTGCTGAACATTGTTCTTTATACAGTAACATGCAATTAGGGTCTAATCCCATCGTTCACCTTTATTAAATAACGTACAGCACAAGAATAAAAAATAATCAAATGTCTGGTGGTCAGGACTGAAGGTGGATAAAGGTGTATATTAGATACTGTAATAAAATCTTCCATTAGAAATGTTGCTAGCATGGTATCTCAAATGACATTTAAAAAATATATAGCCAAATGCCAAAAATAGCCTTGTCTGCCCTGACTATAGACAGATCTTTAATCTTAGCAGACACAAATAAGCACTCAAAGATTTGGTGGATTTTATACAACAGGTTGAATTAAACTTGCATAGTAAGACACACTGTGCATCCAGTCTGCTAACAGAAAAGGCATAAACAAGTGTGTCTGTATTCTCATTTCCAGATGGCAGCATCCTTGCACACGCTACTTGTTATTTATTCTAGCAAAAAAGACATTTTCACCTTTAAGTTTCAAAACTTTATGGGGAAAAAAATCCTTTGTAATTTATTACTATAAGATAAATCTTTCTTCAGCTATACCTGTTGATGTCAGCTGTTTTATAAACTATGAGAACCAAGGTGAAGTGACCTCTTACTGGTTTATGGTCCTCAGCAGGTGCTGAGCTTCAAGGAGCGGGAGCAAAGTGCTGTGGTCACTGCTTCACTGTGTAGCAAGTACAACTCCTAGCTCATGGTCAGTTCCATCAGGACCCAAGACATATTGAAAATGCTAGAAAAAGCTTTTCAGTCACTAGCCCAGACCATGTCAACTCCTTACCCACAGTGCTCTCGTGCAAACTGCTGCTTTACCTGCTCAGACCTTTTGTGCTTAAGGCAGTTAAGAAGTAAATCACAACAATGAAATTTAAGGATGTATTCCAGTAAAGCTTAAGCAAGTACTTTCAGCAGATGCTTTAAAGTTAATCGTGTGCTTAAAAACTTCATTGAACTTTCTTTCCCTTTGAACAAAACTAGTCCTAATGGGGTCATTTACTGTAGTTACATCTCTCACTTCATAACTAAAACTTAACTTCTGCTTCCAACCATTTTATGGATATTAAAGAGAAGCTGATAGGCACTCCAAATTTCAGGGGATTTAGACTGGCCAATATTTATCTATTATTACTTAGTAAAAGCTATTTTCATAAAAGAACAGCTCAGAATTTTATGTTTCTGAGAAGGTATATTAACATTTTGGCACTCTCATTACATAACACCTTTTAATAAAAAAATGTTCCCACCTAAGAATGGGACGCGTATGATCATGTGCATTGTGTAATCACTAGTATATGATGTATTTTTTACACAGAGTTTTTGACAACTTGTGATGACCCTAATCACACGTAAACTATGGCTGAGCATGTCTTAAACTGTTTGTATAATCTTGATTTTAATGTGACTGGTCTGGAATTACTGATGCATTTAAAATGAAGCACATGTTTATACTTTGTTGGAATGTGATCAAGGGAAGGCTTGTTAAGAGAATTAATTAGCATCTTTTTGTTATCTTCAGAACTAGTATACCTATTCTTTTTTTGATCAATCACAAATATGTTGTGCAGAAATACACAACAGACTGGCTCATTGAATGTGTAATTACATGTTGCACATAACTTCGGGACCTATTTCTATTGTTTTTTAAGGGCTGTTGTTAGTGTTTAACAGCAACAATATGCAGCATTACTTTCTATTGAGAAATTGTATTAGAAATGTTGTCATAACAAAAAGATTACCTGAAAATAAATTTAATTAAATGTTAGCCAAACTGATTTTTTTTTCTAATTATCTGCGCCTTAAAATTAAACACACCCCAAATATAATGTAGAATGTTGTATAAAACATTTGTACATAATACCTAAAATGTATAAATATAAACAAGGACAAAAGATAATAATATATTATTCATGTATGAAAATTAAAACAAGCTCCTTTAAAATTTAAATTCTGAGCACATTGCTGAAGGAATTAATTTCACATGGAACTGTTAAACATATTCAGATAGAATAAATCCTATGAAACATCACTGCCTAAATTTTTTTCTAGACAAGGTATCTTTGGCAGTAGTGATTTTATTTTATTTCTTTTTTTTATTTTGAAATTTAATTATGATTGTTAAGGTTAAAAGTTTCCAGTGTGCAATACACCATCCTTCAACATAGCTCGGATAAAATATTTGAGGCATTTCCTTTAGGCAGTTTGCCATTGTTCTGTTGGATTGGAAGTTACAGTAATTTGACTGGTATGTCTATTAATCTGTTTTATTCCCTTAGGTATTGAAAGCAAGTATTGTTGCGTCTGTACTGCAGCTGGAGTGTTTTTCAATTGAAAACTTGCACATTTGCTTTCTACTTACACAATAATCTATTTTGATACAGAGTTCTGTTGACTGCTGCATAAAGTAGCAAGTGCTATCACCAAAAAAAGTACAGCTTTAAGAAAATAGTAATACTTCTTTGTTAAATAGAAAAGTGTGTGTGATTTACATTGCTGACAGTATACTGAATGTGTTGTATGGGTGTCAGAGAATGACAGAATATCTTCTGATAGACAGGATCCACCTGTAAGTCTCTTTTTGGGTCCTATATAACGCATTTACCATTCATCCCCATTCCCATCTCTGCAAATTGTATCTCTCCAAACAGCAACCAAGCAACCAAGCAATCTATTTTGTTAACTACATCTCTACAAGTCACTTGAGGCTCTCTAATGTCAACCCCATATGAGATGTCCCCAAAAAAGAGTGAACAGGGACATTTCTGGTATTCAGAATGAGTAAACCACACAATGCAGAGATACTTGTCATTTTCACCCATGTAAAATAAGGCCTTCTTATTCAGAAAAGATGAATCCGCTAACAAGGATACTGTTTCAGACAAGATTTATCTTTTCTTTTTGAATTAAAATTTACGGAGAGTTTGAATGTACCCAGTAAAAAAAACAACCAAAAAACCAAAACCCCTACATCTTTTGTGGTTCTAAAGAAGGTATCACTTTCATATGTCATATTTGTAATTCTTAACATTTATAAAAAATATTCAGAATTGAAAATTCTTCATTCTATTATCTTCTTACCATCAGACAAACAAAAGGTCTATAGTCAGGTACCTGAGCATCAAGCATGCATCCAGCTTTGGGGAATGACTATGTAAAAACGTCACCAGTGGCAGCATTTCTTAGTCTGCAACATTTCCAGAACCTCCGGAACTGCTTATTTTGCACCGTTCTCCATATTTTTTGCTTTCCCTGTGTTTTACCAGATGTCATGCTGCTGGTGATACAAAGGGTATTTCAATGGTACTCAAAGTCTTCAAACATCATCGAGGTGATGTTGAAGCCTAAAATTTTCTTTGAGTAGAAAAATAAAAAATATGCCTAATCCTGTTAACTAGGCATGGATGGTTTATAGGTACATGTTCCCAGAGTCTGGGGCAGAGCAAAATGCTAATGTAAGCAGCAGAAATTAAAGTGATAGATGAACTTCAGAACCATGTCACCTGGTAATGAAAATTAGTGTGTTGCTCATATTACAAATTCAAATTGAAACAACAAAAACTCCACAGCAAATCTTTTTCTTATTAATATACTGTTACTTTGTGATGTGTCAGATGGAAAAGCATTATTTGTCTGTAATGACCTCTCCCTCTCTGTGTGCATGCACTCAAACATCAGCATTGACTGCACCCAGCATCACAAGGTAGCATGGGGTAAAAGAGAAGAACAAAAATGGTTCAAATGTCTGTGATGCTATGTTTTAGGTACAGTTCCTACAATATGGCTTTGAACTGTCTGAAAGCTATTTGATCTAATGATGCAAGTCTCTTCTATGAGAAATGATGATGGAACAAGGATAAAGCAAAATAGAAATGATTACTTAGAACATTGAAATCAAGGTGCCTGAAGTTAGGACTTTCAGTCCAAATTTTGGCAGTTAAATAAGAATTTTCTAAGGTGTCTGAAATTTCTTGAAGTCATAGAACTGCAGTTCCATTCCTTCAGTAAGATTTATAGGCAATTGAAACTCTTGAAAACCAGGTGGCATTCTTCATGATAATCAATGTAGTAGTGCCTGAGGACCAAGAAAGCCTTGAAGAAATTGCAATCCAATATAAGAATTAGAGACTATACAGAGGATAAGTATAACTTAACCGGCATGATTGAAACGAATGACACATTTGTTAAAAGATCCATTTCCCTTTCATGCAGGAGAGAGAATAAACAAAGGGTTGAATGATCAGTGAAGGAGGCTAGGAAAGAAGAGCATATAAAGGCAGATATGAAGATTGAAAGGCTGAATAAAATAGAAAGACTGAAAACTTAAATAAACAGCCCACTAATAACAGAAAAATAAAAGTCCAGCTAAAAGCATAGACAGTTCTGTGAAGGTGAAGGTGCAGAGGTCCAGAGATGTACATGCGTTGCTTGCATTTCCTCATGACAGCTAGCATATATATATGTGTATAGATACAGGTTTAAATAATTTTTGTCAGGTTAAAGAATATAATGCAAGCTTAATTTAAAATAACACGTGTATAACTTGAGTAATTGGTAACATGGTAAAAGAAATCAAAGCTATCCGTGTAACCTCTTAAATAAGAGATTTTATATTTTCTCTTGTAAGACTCTATATAAATATTTGCAAAGTCCTCAACACAGGAAAGTCATGGACCTGTTGGAGTGGGTACACAGGAGGGCCAAACAAATGATCAGGGAGCTGGAGCACCTCTTCTGTTTAGAAAGGCTGAAAGAGTTGAGTTTTTCAACCTGGAGAAGATAAGGCTCTGAGGAGATCTTACTTTCAGTCCTTAAAGGGGGCCTATTAGAAAGATTAGAACAACTATTTAGTAGCAAACTTTTTAGGACCTGTAGCAATAGGACAAAGAATAATGTTTTAAATTAAAGAGAGTAAATTTAGATTAGCTATAAAGAATAAATTTTTTACAATAAGAGCAGTGAAACACTGGCATAGGCTGCCGAGAGAGGTGGTAGATGCCCCATCCCTGTGGACATTCAAGGTCAGGTTGGATGGGGCTCTAGGTGACCCTGGTCTAATTGAAGATGTCCTTTTTCATTGCAGGGGGTTTGGGCTAGATGAGCTTTAAAGGTCTCTTCCAAACTAAACTATTCTATGATTCTATAATTCTCTTTTGATTTTGATATAAAAAGTTATATACCACTCTGAGATCTGTGTATGGTGTTTCAGTTTCATTTCCAAGGAGTTTTAAAAGACTGTATGAGGTGGTGAGTGTGTTTAGTTGCTGTTTATAGGAGGATGACAAGCTAAATATAAGGAGTGAGCCCACATGTCCACAATTCTGGGAAACATTTTATGTAGCAACTTGCTACTGGGGATTTTTTTCAAGAATTCCCACTGCTTTTTGCAAAACACAATTTTTGGTCCTAATTGTGTTGCTTTTTTTTTTTCTTCTTTCCTCTTCCAGTTAAATGCCTTAAGAATTATCTTAGATAATTTTCAGTGAACTTAAAGAAGCAGCATATCAATTTATACTTTGATTTTTACCTATAAATAGGAAATGAGTCATAAACAGGATACAAATGTGAAAATAAAAAACTTGATCCCTTGATACTTTAGCATGTTGAATATTTTCTGAGATTAATGCTCTCCCTTACCTCTCACCATTCTACGTCATACATATTCCAAGGTGGTTTTGCCAAAATTGAATTGAACAGGGTTTCCCATGTATCTATTTTCTGGTAAAAAATTTAAAGTGAACCACAAAGGCATACAAACAGGAGAATGAGAGTAAATCTAAACATATCAATGCTGCCTTTCAGAACCGTCACCTGTGAGAAACATCTGCAAGAGAAGGTTCACAAAGCTAGTAAAATAGGCAGATTTTAAAGTCGTTTAAAGCATTGGTTAAGGTATTGCTAAAATGCAGTAGCAACACTCCTATAAAAGTTAACTTTCCAACCTGAGCATTCTTAGGCCACTGGATTTTCTGAAAGGTGTCCAGAAAAACCGCTTGCAGGCTTGCAGACTAAGACAGCTAAACAGAAACTGCAGAGTAATGTAAACATTTATTTTTTTTTTAGTCTTCTGGGTATTCTAAATTGTATAGGAGTATGTATCCAGGAGTATATTCCTAGGAGTGTATTCCTGTATCCTTTTGATTTGTTTTGTGTCAGTAGCAATTCTGCATGTAAGATCAGGGCAGT
>JBCJKH010027934.1:6389-18348 GCA_039877255.1 Loriculus beryllinus | reverse complement strand
GTGAGGGTGGTGAGGCACTGGAATGGGTTGCCCAGGGAGGTTGTGAGTGCTCCATCCCTGGTGGTGTTCAAGGCCAGGTTGGACGAAGCCTTGTATGACTTGGTTTAGTGTGAAGTGTCCCTCCTTATGGCAGGGTGGTTGGAACGTGATGATCTTAAGGTCCTTTCCAACCCTAATGATTCTACGATTCTATGATTTTTCTCCCTAACTTCTGTTGATCTGTTTTGACTATTTGTACCTCCAGAGGACCTCAAAATCAAAGCAAAATTGACAATTTTCATGTAGGATTGAGTGAAAGCAATATATTTTTCACTAGTACTTGAGCAAGTTCATTATTATTTTGGCTGGGTAGGTGCTGAACCTTGACTGAATTTCAGGTTCACTAAATAAGGTTCACAGATGTCTACCGAGGGTATTCCACTAGTAATGACTTTTAATTCTGCTCAGCTTGGTAAAGACTAAAACCAATAATGCAGCAATTTAGAGAGGAAAGGTTCACATTCCCCTTAAAAGTCTATAATAATACGAAAACTTTATTTCAGATAGATTGTTTCTATTTTCTCATACAGAATCAGTGTCTTGATGACTGATTTTAAATATTAATTCTAATTTTAGGCAAATAATCTGTAAAAAGTAAATGATTTTCAATGATAGGCTTTTAAATAAAGTGCTAAATATATTGGTTAGACTTGATACTGAATGATTGGCCCCTGGGTGTTCTTTTTGTATTTACAATGTTGCTTTATTTTTAATATAGAATGTAAATATTTCTACTTCGCGTGAAATAGAAAATGGCTAAACTTCTTCTGATGTTATAAAATAAGTTGCAATCAATCTTATTTTTTCAGTCGAGCCCTCAGGCTGCCAGGAGATTATTTCTGTACCTCATTGCATCATTATTTTAGTACAATTAAAGATAGCAGGGTCACTCTAAAATGGCAAGATTTAAATACAGTGCCATTACTTGTCTAGAAATGCTCATATTGAAGGAACTTTTAAGATAATAATATACATAAATCAGAGAATAGGATTATAACATTTATCACTCACTTTGGGGAAGTAATTAAAGAAATTTAATGATTTCTATAGCATTGCATATGATTGGATTTTGTTTACTAATGGAAAAAAATACTCTTCCAGAACTGTTGAGAGAATTTTAACAAATCCAAGTAGCCAAGACATTTCAGTATCACTATGTCCTTAGCCTCACACTGTAGTATGTTCAGCTCTAACCTGGTAATGAGTCTGCACCAATGCCCTCAATCACAACACTCCCATGCTCTTGGAAGTTCAGACCTCAGCTGAATGACTTTTTTACAGATCTACTTTTAATAGCAAGTCAAGGGAAGGACCCTGACAGTAGTGGCATGGATTTCACATCTAACTAATGACCCAAGCTAACCTCAGGTAGTTTGTGAGATCTTGCAAGATCACAGTCCAAGATAAAAGAATAAAAGGAGAGGCAAGTTAAAAAAGGCTTATTCTTTTGAGGTCAGCCTCAGCATAGAAGGTTAACTCTGCTGGTCTGTTTGTAGTATTGATAACCTTGAAAGAAATGTTGATGGAATGAAACCACTTTGTGAAGACATCTTTGTGTTACCCTGCACCTGGGCTGGAGTTAATACTAATTCTGTTCTGACGGAAGTTATTCTGAAGGTTTCATATGGCCTGTTCTGGCTGGCTGCCACCCACTGCGGTTATTAAGCTGAGCTCTGCAATTTGTTTCTTTATCTCAGGCTGTGTGTGCTCAAGCTTTCCCCGAGCTTTTGTTGTCAGTTTGCGTACATAAATATATTGAGGCCTCGGGACCACAGCGCTGTGGTGTGTGCTTTTGTCTTGTTGAATGCTTCCTAATTCATCAGTGCTTGTATCTAGCTAGTGAATTTCAAAGCCAGTACATCACCTTGTCCCTTAGGAGTCTGAATCCTTCCATTGGGGTTATAAGTGAATACTGCTCTGATGTCATGTCACACGAACACTGAAATATCTCCTGGGTTCAGGCCTCATTTATCTCCCTTTACGTTATCTCAGTGCAGCCCTGTGCAAAAAAATAAGATAGTAATTGCACTTGATGGTTTATTGCTTGGGTAAGGGCATTCAAGCTTTAGGTGAGAAGGTCTGTGATGTGCTTCTGGGCAGAAAGGCTGTAGGGTTTCCTTCTGCCTGGCACTGGTAGGATACATCCAAGTGTCCTGCCAGCCAGTGTCTGCTGCTAAAAGATGACAAAAAAAGCGAGTGGTTTCTAACATTTTTAACAAAAATCCTTTTTGTGTGCTAGTTTGGATTCCGAAGTTTATTTTCGTTCAGATTATCTTTTCAAAGGCTTCTTGTTCGGTCAGTAGAAGGGAAAGGAATTTGCTGACTCATGTTACTAAATCTTCTCTCTCACTCATAACCATCATGTGATGCTACCCTGCCATTTTCAAAGGCAAAGGATTGCTCTTCAGAAAAACCTGTAACTTCAAGAAACTTTAACCTCAAAGACAACCTAGCTGACAAGGATAACTTAGTGGTAGTATGATCAAGACAAGTGACTCCCTCAGATGAAATACAAGCAACAAAACCAAAATTTGCTGCTTGCTGTCAGTGCAATTCCAACTGCACTAGCCTTCCCAGAGCATTGCTCTCTAAAAGCAAGGGAGAAGAAATTAAATCTCTGTCTTCAAATTCTGAAGTAGTTCTTAAAAATACTTGGGAAGAATCTAGGACTGAGCAGCTCCAGGGTTTCCTTCAGTCCAGATGGCCTGACAAAGCGACAGATGATTGGATGGATGGATACTTGGGTGCATGAATAGCTGTTTGAATTGCTGGGGAATTATGCACTCTCCAGACTGGAGAAAAAGCTGATCTCTACCATTTTAGCCAGGCAAATTTATCTACTTCAAGCTAACATGTAACCTGTGCTAATTAAGCGATATCATGTCTCCTGATCTGTAGGCAGTCATCTACAGCAATTATGCTGAGCTTGCTGTTTTGGGGGCAGATAATACTTCATCCATTAACTGCTACCTGGGAATGACATTGAAACTTTAAAAAAAAATTCAAATGCATTTTTTTTTATTTCTTCCCTGCCACTAAATAAAGAATATGTTTTCTGACTCTAAGGACAAAAAGGATGGTACAGATATATCTGTGGCATGTGTCCTGGAAATCAACAATACAATAGAGGATTAAAGGTGCTCATTTGATTTAGAGACGTCCCAGATCTTGGGGGAAAAAAGCTTGGGACCTTGTTTTGCTAGATTCTAAGTGCATTAAATTTTTCAGTGAACTCAAAAGGAGTCAGAGGAGCTCAGCCCCTGTGGCTTTGATCTCTGGGAATTTTAGCCATTGACCCACGCAAAAAGGATGACCATAGGTTTCACCATCCCATTCCATCACTTTTTTCCATTCCCTTTTCCTATTCCTAAACTTAAATGTAGTAGCCTGACTCAATCAGAAGGACAACCCTACCAGAAAGAAGAAACAGAGGTTTTGTTACCTCTGGGCAGCGTCACAGGAATTTTAGCTGAAGGAAGTGTTAACACTCTTGAAATTGGTTTTAGGGTGAATGCACAGGTAGTTGTCATCTAACTGCTTTGTAGTCATGCTAAGGTCGCCCATCTTGAAAGACTCAGAACAGCAGTGTTGTGTGGGTTACTGGAAGTATGGTAATAAATTGAACATAAACAGAAAGGTCAAATAATGCCTTGAGAATAAAATAACACCACCCTTTCCCATGCTCTTGCCAATACCTTACTTGTTTTATGTACTACTCAAATAGGATGTTAACTCAGAGATGCCTAAGTGGTACAAAGGCATTTTAATGGCTTTCTGTGGAAATTTAATTTCATATTTCTTCATTTTCTCTTTTATAAAGTACCATTGCAGGAACAGGGAGAGCATGGTTTACATTTATAGAAGGTGCCAAAGGCAGAGAAGAAATATGGGGTTCAGTACAGTAGAGGAAAAGAAGAAAAAGCAAGAAAAATAGACTCTATTGCTCCAGCTATAAGACACTCTGTATTTCAATTCAAGCCTCTGTCATCTCCTGTGTTGAATCCTCCCTGATGGGTTTTTCTGTAATCTTCTCCTCTCTAACAGCCATTTTTCTTATCAATACATCACTTCAGAATGAAGGCAGCAGAGATTTTAGTTAAAGTTGTGGTTGCATTATAACATAAATATGCCCTTGCAGTTCCTAGCATTAGATGAAAAATGCTATAGTCCTGTGGCACAGAGTCCCAGTTTTCCTTCCTCTTCTGGTCCCAGTGCATCTAGTAAACACTGGCAGGTGAACCTGGAGGCTTGGTGGCAGATTTACCTTGCCTCTGCCACTCCTCGCTTCCACCAGACTGGCACCATCTGCTCTCTTCTGTCAGTTCAAATCCAGTATAAGGCTGATGTAAGCTGTATGTTGTGTAAGCCAGCTTTGGCAGAATTTGGCAATTATTCGGCATGTCATCTGTGTAGCCATGCTCAAACAAGACTAAGCTCGTGTACTGCTTTGTTAGCACAAAGGTCTAACCCTGATTGACATGCAGAAAGGAGAAAAACTTTAGGACTGGGTGCATTCAGAGTGATCTCTGCTTCTTGCACTGGCTTGTCAAACCCTTCTTTCTCTTCCGCACAGAACTGCTAACCATGTAAGATTATTTACCTTTTGGTGACTGATTCTTCTTTTGTATTACACATTTCTGGTGTCACATAGGGGAGACATGAGCTCAACTGTTGACTTCTGTGATGCAATTGATTTAAGAGAAAACAAAACTATGCTTATCAGTAAGGCGTTGCTGTCTGATACATAGATAAGTTTAAATGATGTACAGCGAAGCATAAGTAACACCTAAAGGCTTTCATCTGGGATGAAAGATGTACAGGTTTTGGTTCAGGAACTTGTTCAAGTATACAAACATGCAAAAGGCTTTTTTGCTGGTTTTCCATTGCTGTGCTTGTTATAAGTTACATAATGCTAAGATGTGCTGGGGACTTCTCATAACAGTGATACAAACTTCTGTCCTTTTCATATTAATGTATAGGCATGTCTTTGCTAATATAACGCATTTTTAGTCCAATATTTATTTAATAAGGTTTATATTTGTCAATAACACATACCTAAAATGCTAATAAAGACAAATCAGTGTAATTACTGGAAAGAAGAGTCATAAAGGAGTAATGAATTCCAAATAAGAGTTATGATAGCAAATCAGGAGCAAGGTCTGAAGACCTTGGGTTGTAGTTGGAGGTGATATACTGCCTCATATGCATTTGTGAGGGGTAGTGCCTCAAACTGGACAGCAGGTTATTAAAATTAATAACCCTCTATGTGTTGTTTTTTGTGATTTGCCCATGGTTGCCTATTGGCTCACTGGCAAAACAAAGAGCAAAGCTGAGTCTAAGCTGCATATTTTAAACTCTTACACTAAGATATCACTACACAATTTGAGGTGAAATACGGCAAATATTAGGTCAGGGCATGAAGTCACTATCGACTACAGAAGTAGTCAGAGGTCTTTTCAGAGCACATGTGAGAAGTGCTCCTTTTAATCTGTTAGTTATGCTTTAATTTCCTGAGCATAGGTATGTCTGTGCCTGTTGCTTCACTGTGTGAAGTTATATTTAGCATGAGAATTTTTCAGTGTCAGAGACATGCTAAATCACTTCCTTTCAAATTTACAAGATGTAAAGGGGCAGATTAAGCTTCTCACTTTTGATTTAATAGGGGCCAAGGGCTCATTTTATAGAGCCAAGTGGTAATAGCTTTTCTTTTGCTAAATCATTTCTCTTCTGCAATCAGAATTTGGAGGTTTGTATTTTCCAGTTACATTTAGAGAAGAACATCATAGGAGCATATTTCGTAATTTAATGTTGCATTTTGAAGTTTAATCTGACATTACCACAAAAAGCTCTTATTTCATACCATTGTGCTCTTCACTCCAAAAGTCATTATATGAAAATGATTTTATCTTTACTTATGGCAATTTCTCTAATATGCATTAAAAACTCTGCAAACTGAAGCAAAACTAGTAAAGAAAAAGACAACTACCAGACCAACCAATAAAGTAAAGCTTTCACCTGAAAAGCTGTTCAGGCTATCATGATTTCAGCCTAAGAGTCTAAATGTAAAAATGATGTTTCACGATCATTTTCCAGAAAGCTTAGATTCTGGGTGGGTTTCAAAAAACCAAAAAAGACAGATGAAGACCTTGTTTTCACTTTATACATATTTCACAGAACTTATAGAGTTAAATAATTAATAATGGCTAACTGCTATGCAGTGTAATACGAACTACATCAGTTTTGCATTTTCATTATATTTTAATATCCTATACAGCTTCTTTCTTTGCTCTTCTCACTCTGTCTAGTTAAGAAATTTGAATAGGCTTGATGAAAAGTATGTTTTTGCTAATTTGTGACATAAATATTTTACAATCTTCACAGTAAGTTTTGGTAGCTCTTGCAGGTTTACCTTTTAAAGAATGCATTAGCACTTCTTCCTAACACTTTGTGCTAGAAGAGCAATGTATTAATAGTTCTTTTTACTGACCTGTAACATAATACAGGGAGACAATCAGCTGTGCCTATGTATGGTGTTAACAAGGAAATTAATGTTTTCACTTAGGTCCAGGTAAAGATGAAGGAACTTCTCATTTTGTTCTTGCTTGTATAGGTCAACAGGAAATTTACATTTTCCTAAGTATAGTGATGACATATCAGATATTTTGCACTGAATTTTGAACTCCACACATGTCAAGATGCATTGAAACCTTGACTGATTTGTCAAGCCAAAAGTGAGTGTGTATTTGCCAAGCAGATGAATGTAACTTTAAAGATTATTCTGACTAGTTCTCTCTGATATTCTACCGACATTAAATAGACTCCAACAAAGAACAAATTCAATTTCCTTCTTTTAACTTTTCATTACATTTGGAAGTAAAACACAGAAGATGAGTTATGGATAAGCTGAAGAAATGCATAGCATGGTGTGCTGAGTGGGAAGCATCCAGCAAAGCTCCACTGACATGCTGGTTCTTGGGGAAAGAGAAATACTGGTTTTAAAATCAGAGATCCTATCTTCAGGATTTGTTGAAGAGAGTAGTTCGTCTCACATTTGCCATGACTCCATCTAATTGCATAGTATGGGCTTCTAACAGTGTGAACTGTCACTGCTCAAAGTTATGTGCAACAGGGTCCCAGTTCAGGATCAGATGCAGGAACATCTTTATCCCCTGCAGTTGCTTTCAGCATATGGCTGTGTTCTGTTCTTGTTTGATTTCTACCTTTTTGTTGCATGTAAAAGTTAATGGAGGAAGTTCTGGTGAAGACTAAAGCATCAGATGCCATTATGTGTGCATGATATTAACTCTCCTGGATCAAGGTAATAACCTGAAATTGAACAAATTAAATTATATTTTGGCACAGACAAATATGTAAGGATACTAGACAAAGATAGCAGTTTCCTTTATATTACTCTTTTAATCTGCATATTTTCTGATGTAATTTAATTTATTTCATTGATTTCTATTCAGATGTAGAGAAATCCAAGATTATCTGCATTGAAAGATGTATCCTGGTCTATGATGTAAGCATTTACATAGAAATAATCCAGTGATTTATCCGAAAAGTAAAGAAGCGGATGATAAACCTGATTTCTAGTAAGAGAAGACAATAAAATTTTCATCTCAAAATTCTGAATTATAAAAAAAATCGTTCAAAAATGGATGCAATAATGAGCTGTTAAAAAATTATCCTGAACTCTACTTTTCCTTTTCATCCCAGTCATTTACAAAATCATAAATTGCAAAGTTACATAATGTATTTCCAGTCACAGGTTCTAAGACAGAATGTGACTGTTCAGTGCACAAGACATCAATGCTTTTGAAATAAATATATTTTATACATAACATTTATATGTGCTGAAAGTCAGAAGAAGGTTTCTGGATCCTGTCAGAAAAGGATGGGTAGATTTTTGGAAGGAATGTGGTTCTCTGGCCACATGATGCTCACGCACAGTCAGCTGGAGTTTGTAAAACTTCTGTAAGCATGGATGGAGTTTTATGAACCCATAAAACTTCAAACCTGAGGCTCAGCTTCAAAGTGCTTGACGTGCTTCAGACATTTCTGCTTAATTGTTTTGGAAGAGCACATCAACATTTCTGTTCTTTACAGACCAAAATTCTTAGGACAGAGTATTCTTCCACGCATCGAAGATTTGCCAAAACTGCCTATTTTTGTCCTGCAGAAAATACAGTTTAGGAGACAAGATCACATTGGTATGAACAGACTGGAAGGTAGCCAGCTGTCTTTCTACAGCCTGCTCTCAGTCTCCAGAATCACTGGCATTTTTGTAGGCAGGCGGTGCATTGGTATTTACTTTGAACCATTTACTAGGGGTGGAATTGAGCAACTGTTCACCTCACAAAAACACAGGTAGTTAGAGAAAACAAAATGCCGAAGACTGTTCCTACTTTTAGCACCTTAACTACTTTGTCAGCCCATCTCCACAAGGTTTATTATGAAGCAAATTACCTTGTGCAGATAAGCCCTGAATTCCCTCCATGTGCAAAGGTCATTTTCACCCGTCTGTTAAAGTGGCAAGAATGCTACTACCTGAGGTCGGCTCAAATACTGTCACCACTATACTGCCTATCTTACACTAGAAATGGATGCTTGTTCATAATACATTATGAACCAGAGAAAAGGATTTTATTATAGACACATGTTGGCTTGTGTGCAATTATGAAGTTAACTAACAGAGTACTATTGTTTGTTACTATGCATGTTGCTCCTGGCTCAAGTATGTCTTACTAATTTCTTCAAAGGCCTTCCTTTTCAAAGGAAAGCCGAGGTATGTTATACCTTTTCCTTGATGTTGCTAGCAGTATACAAGTTTTACTATTCTGTCTGGCTGCTCCAATATTCTCAGAACTATGAAATCTAAAGCATTGATTCAAGAGCCACATGCATTTTTTAATCTGTGCAATATCACTTTTAATAATTCTGACAATAAACTTCAAAGTAATCTTTGGCAGGAGTTCTTACCATTGATTAGCATGAACATTTTTATTTTTAAGTTAATTTGGATTCATGGGACTCCTACCAATGGGGGAAAAAACCCCAGACTAGACCAACTTCTGCCTTATTGAAGTTTAAAATTTATCTCAGCAGAGAATCAAACTTAGGTAGATAAATTCATAGGTATAGGAAATTACTTATAACCTCTATTTTAGGCATCTAGCCTTGGTGTTCTGAATCACCTCCTCTGGAGATTGCTTACCTCTCTCCCCTGAGAGAGAAAAGTTATTTTTTCACTATGCCTGAGATAAGTAGGGAAGCATCTATCTTCTTTTGGATATTTGGTTCAGTGAAGGCAACACCATTCTAAAAGTCAGGCTTTTGGTGGAAAAATTCATAAGTATTTAATTACAGAGAGATTTTATCAACATTATTCATAATACTTAAATCATAGATGGACTTACAAAACTTTGTAACTGTTTTTGATATTGCATGTTTACAAGAATGGCTGATGCTGATGTTTTACTCTGTTGTTTGATATAATCAGTGAAAAGGGATTTAAGAATATATGAGTTGAGAAATCCCTCTGGATTTCATAATTCACCCATAATTTACATACCAGTGTAATGCTACTTTTTTGCTCTCTCTTAAGTCTAGTTCACAGATACAGGGGTGACAAACGTTAATAGTATCATTACTACCTGTTAACATAGCTCATTAATGTGTTCTAGAAGTCATTAAGTTTGCAGGGAAATATTGATTTCTATGGAAACAAAGGCTGCAAGTTAAAAATAAATAAAGAAATGTCTCCAGGAGTGACTTGTGCACTGCATATGCATTTAGATCGTATCATCATTGTACTCTGTTCACAAGACTACTTGCTTTTTGTACAAATTCTAATGGAGTAATCAAAATGCATTGTATTCAATTCTCATTTGATATTTGTTGTTTTTATAATTGTAATGCATTATATGAAGAAATTCCCTGTGGCCAGAAACTTGTAGTAAGATGGGGAGGTGACTTTTGTTTATCTGTGGCATACCTACGAGTCCTGGCCATAATTACTCCAGTTTTGAGGCCTCTTTCATCTTTATTACATATTTCTAAGTGTTCTAAAAAGCAGGCATTCATACCTATTTTGAGGTGTAAATAGGATTAAGTCATTTTGTTCTGTAACTACACTGAGTTGGTATACAAATTAAGTACATAGTGACTATGCTTTCATTTCAGTATTCAAGTGACCATGCACAGCTGATTGCCAACAACATGAGCATTCTCAGACTTTTCTGACTTTTGTCAGTTGTGAATACAAAACAGGTATCTGCATACTTAGAGTCTGGCTTTTATTCCACCTCAACAGCACTGTGTGTCTGACTTGTCTCTTCTGGTTTTACCACATTCACCAGTGATATTGAATCCCTAAATATATGTGAAATATTTGGGGTGGGGGTTTTAAGTTATTTGATCACATTTCATTACCACGTCATTGTGATTTAGGAACATTTAAGACTGAAAAATTTGCTTCTTAATTTCTGCATTGTTTTTCTTTTCTGGTAATCCTCAGGTCAGTGGTCTTAATGTGTGTTTGCAGATCCAGGTTAAATGGACTGCTACTCAGACATGTCTTTCTGTGCAGATAGAAGTTCTCGTTATTGTCTTCAAGACATGGTTTTATTAATTATAGAATGTTAGAAATTTCCCAGAAAGCTTTATTTTCATTTGTATGCTGAGTTAAAACTTACCTAATGCTTGGTCCAAAATACAGTCTAAAATTTAGCAGCATTTTACTCGAGCTAATATGGCCTACCAGGAATGCTCCACTTTTTGTTTGA
This sequence comes from Loriculus beryllinus, assembly GCA_039877255.1. Lineage (NCBI taxonomy): Eukaryota > Metazoa > Chordata > Aves > Psittaciformes > Psittacidae > Loriculus > Loriculus beryllinus. The sequence goes on along the minus strand of JBCJKH010027934.1, from coordinate 7,522 downwards.
CTTTGCTTATACCATCCTGAATATTTGTTACGATTTATGAAGTGATCTATATTGTTCTGTCTCAATAACTTGTTATGTTCAATGTTTACCACTCCCATAGTCTTTGGTTCAGTTTGATTCCTTCTCCACAACCAATTTATAAAAAAAATATTAAATAGCCAGGGACCAAGAACTCTGCTCTGTGGCAATGCCTTGGAAATACAGCCACAGTGTGGTGATTTCCAGTCATATCAACAAGACTTATTTTTAACTGTCTTTAATCTATTTAATGTATGTAATTCTGATTTTATGTTCTAGTTTACATATCAGAATATTATGCAGTGTGCAGTTAGTTGTGTGGGAGAGACCTAAGTGTATTGTATAACACTATTAACCTTTATCAATCAAAAATATAATCTCATAAAAATATTGACATAGGCTGAGATCTGTGATATATATGAGCATTCAGATTAGTACTTCATTGTACTACAGTCTTCTAATTGAGCTCTCTATCAGTGATTCCATTATTTTTTTGGGATCAACACAGAATGACAAAATCTCTAATTACTTCCAATATTGCCCCACTTACCTTTTTCTAAGTCTTGGCAGAAGATTATTTCCTTAGCTTAGTCCTCTGGAAATTACCATTAAGTATTGGATATGAACTTTTGGTCTCATTGAAAATCCACATCAACAGTTCACACATCTCATGTACTAGTTCTTTTCTGGCTATTCGTTGAGAGTTATTTGGATTTGCTGTGTTAAAATTTTAAGGAATTAAATTAATTTAAAATGGCATCTAATATCTTGTTTTGCTACTGACAGAATTGGTTCATCATAACCACTATATATACAATTTTTTTTGCAAGCAAAACACATAGTAGAAATATTTACTGATAATCACTATCTCTGTCATTAACACTTCTCCCTTGCTTATCGACTAATGTTCCAAAGCATTTGCTAAGATGGTGATCATTTTTACTGTAATAGAGTCTTTGTCATTAACTGTGCTGGTCACAGATTTTTCTTATAACTGAGACAAGGGTGGACAAAATCACAAAATGTAATCAGTTCTGGGTAATGTTAAGTTTGATAGCTTTGTAATGGAAAATAACTGCGGTGCTTGAAGGTAGCTGACATAGTTTCAGGTCCAT
>JBCJKH010027933.1:6472-21410 GCA_039877255.1 Loriculus beryllinus | reverse complement strand
GTCCCTAATGAAGAGTCCCTCCCCAGCATCCTTACAGGCCCCCTTCAGATACTGGAAGGCTGCTATGAGGTCTCCACACACCCTTCTCTTCTCCAGGCTGATCAGCCCCAACTTTCTCAGCCTGTCTTCATAGGGGAATTTTTTAGTGCAGCCAGAATAGAACTTTTAGAATAAAATTAAACAACTCTTTGCTTTGTCATGTCAGTGATTGAAAGGAAAACAACTTCAAATAAACCATGGTTTAGCATAAATGTAGTAGCTCATTGACTCCTGTATCAGTGTAATGACAAAAATTTTCTGTGTAGCCAAGTTAGGTTCAGCCTTTGTTTCCCTGAGGCCCCCTTGCTGTGTGTGTGACCCCCAACTACATCTTTGTCATTCAAATTTTACTGAGCTGTGAAGCAGGATGAGGAACATCAGGATACTGCTAAAGCAGTGTTTGAGTCATGCCCCAAGGTGTAGGTTGCCTCCTCATTAGGCCTGACTGCTTGAAAACTAAAGGGTTCCAGCTCTTCAGTGAAAAGCTTTTCAGCAGTGGGGACTAGGATAAATGCTGTGTTTTACGTTTCAGTGGTTGCACTGGCTCTGCACTTTTTTGCTCTGCTTTTGTTGGCATAGTATCAGTTTTTCTTAATGCATCAGAGGGAGGAATGCATTTGGGCTGTGCAGGTGTTGCAGTCCGCAGGACAGCTGTGGAGGACACACCTGGGAGCAGGCTGGTGCCAGCATCTCTTTGCAAACAAAATTCCCCTGTGCTTTCTTGCTTCTCCCTGGTTTAAATCTCACCATCATGATAGCCTGCAGGAGCCTGTGAATGTGGATCAGCTGGGAAATCAGCCCATAGCTCCTTATAGGAAGGTGCAGAGCAGTGCTACCACTTAACAGCAGGTGATGCTGGAATGGGTGCTGCATGGGTCTCATCCTGACCCCGCCTTGAGGGGCCTTTGCTACAGTTGTGTTTGCAGTAATGATGGCAGCTGTGTGTTGCATTAGGGCCTTGTTAAATAATTGGCTCCTCTGAGCCGGTATTTGGATGGGATAGGACAGTGTTCTTTGACTGTTTCTTAAGCAGCACCTCTTTCCTCGGTTCGAATAAGGTAAGTTATTTTATTGATTTTTTTGTGGTTTATGATTCTGAGATTGTGCTTTTTTGGTACAAGGGCTTTTTGGGAATGCCTTCCATATTTTTAATAGAGGTTTTGTGTGTTCTTGTAAAGGATATATTGTGCTGGGTTTAAAGAATAGGTGTTATAACTGGGACCTGTATGGCAGTACTATGTAGCAAAAGTACTTCTGAACTGAACATAGGATATTAAGTTAATCCCTTTTATATTTCAGTCTAAATGTTTGCATAAAGTTGTATTAAAACACAGCTCTGTTTTGATCAGTTTAGTCCTGTTCTGGGATAGGTGAAATAAGTTTCTCTAAGCTTGAAATTAAGTGCCTCAATGTGATTTCACTAGTTTATTTGAACTGCTCTCCTTGTGTGTAGGGTGGTGAGGCTTTCAAATGGAGTGTTTTTAATGCCAACAGTTCCAAGGTTGTCTTGTAGCTATTTGACTGGCATGTTTTTCACGATTTAAGTCTCTTGACCCATGTTCTCACATCTTTTGCACTGGCAGTTGTAAAAACTTTTTGACGACTGATGCAAGTTAACTTGAAGGCTTTATAATTTCCTTCGGTTGGTAAAACGCTTTGCGGTCTGTACTTCATTGCACATAAAAGAGGATGTTTGCCTGCTGCTGCCACTTGCAATGCCAGAGGCTTACCAAACTCTTTTCAAGAGGATATGTTTATTCCTGTGTTTATTTCTGTGTCCATGGGGGGCTCACATACTCTTGAGTAGCACCTGAGTGTCCCTAGCCTTCTGCTAAAATGCTCTTAAAAATATACATATATATACATATATATAGAGAGAGATTAAAATGTGATTTAGAGGCTATAAAAGAGCCTTCACAGATATGATCTGTCAGGCTCCTGCTTTAGGTGGTGACAAGTGTGCCCAGGTAGCAGTGCCACAGCTCTGACACAAACAGGGAGCTCCTTCTGGGAGAAGCAGTGGTGTGCATTTGTGCAGGAGACAGGAGGTGGAACTGTGTAGAGCTATGGAAACACAAGCAGATGGGTACAGCAGTGGCTTTGGCCCTGGGAGAGCTTGAGCTCTTGGATGTATTTCCTGTAGCTTTATGCAAGCTTAAGTGGCTTCTCTCCGACTTTGTTTAGAGGCTATAGGAAAAAAGGTCACACTAAAGGGATAGTTTGAAGAAAACAGAATAACCTTTGAGACTGCTTGGTGCTCAGGTACACTATAGAGAGGAGCTTAGAGACAGATCAAAGCTTAGGTTGCTCTTAACATGCGAATTGCATGCTTTCCTGTGCCATGCAGTTATTTGGGGTGAGATACTGTTCTGGCCTGCAAATGTAGTCTATGTAGAGCAGTTGTTGAAGGGTTTTTTTTTATGTGTTTCTTTACTTTTAAAATCTAGTCAAAGTGACTTTTGGGTTCTTGTAAAATTTATCTTGGGATATTTGGATACCGGATACTTCTGAAAGTGAGATAAGAGGCATATAGGGGGAAAAAAAGGATTTGCTTTAATTTGTGGATTTATTCAGTACTTGCTTAGATTTTATGGTTTTTTAGGAGTGGTTGGTTTTTGGCTTTTTGCTTTTTGTTTCTGTTTTGGGTTTTTTTGGATTTTTTTTTTCGAATTGAGATAAGTTCTTTAGCAATGTATAATGTCCACAGACATGAATAGTTCAGTGGTTCATTAAATTCATTAAATTAAACAGTGCCATAACTGTTAAAGACCTCAATCAAATGTGTCATTTTCAGCTGTGCTTTGAGTCCCCCAACAGTCTGTTGCTGCAGTTGATGGTAGGTTGCACTTCATTTCTCTGTTTTAATAGATGTTTGGGAGATGGAATGTTGTTAGTAATATCTTCTTTGAGTTGAATGTAAACAACTGGATGTTGTTTAAATGTTTAATACCCTCAGGAATCAGAAGCCTTAGTGTGCTCACAAGACAGCAATTAAAAGATGCTAAGTACTTCCTGTGCGTAGATTTTCTCCTTACAGTTTTTTTGTGTTAGGAGATTCTGTTGGGTCTCATTGGGTTTCTGCCTCCAAGCAGAATTATATTAATTGTAAGATACCTGCTTAACCTGAAGAATCTATATTGCAAGCAAGTATCCACCTAATTTAAAGTTTCTTCTTTACCTGACCCAGATCAAGTGGGGATATTTGAAACTGATGCTTTGGTTTGTGTTTGCTTTTGGCTTTCTTTTCATCCTATGAAATGGTCTCCACAGCTTGCATTGAGGTGAGGCTGTTAACAGTAATCCTCTGCATAAAAACAGTCTTGGGTTTGGGGATTTTGTTCCTGTTTTGGGGGGTTTCTGTGTTTAGTTAGCTTGGGTGTGTGTGTGTTTGTTTTTCTTCTGGTAAGTGCTACAAACAGTTCAAGTAACCTACAATGATTTTGCCAAACACTGTTCCTTGCAGAACTTGTTATATACTAGTGGTTTTTGTTGTTAGTTGTTAGAAGCCTAAGTATTCTTCATACCATAAGGTATGCATCCTACTAGATCAGAAACAGTATATTTATTTGCTTAGTATATTGAAATTAATGTTGCATTTCCTGGTGGATTGAATTTCTTCCTCATCACATTCATAAGGAAAAGGAAGAGTATGTGTCTGAGACTGTATCAGCACTCTCTGCATGACACAGGACTTGATTGCTTTTTAATATTTCATGATGAAAATGAACTAATATCCTAAAGTTATTTTGTAGTAATCATCTGCATCTGTTTCCTGTGCAAAAGCTGAATGTGGTATTGAGAAGCCACGAAACTGTTGATGTTAGGAATGGCTTACAGTGTTGGCAATTATAGAAACCTTTACATTCTTTACTGTTACGAATAACATTACAGAGATGGATACATTTTGGATTGTATCTCCAAATTACTACAGAAGTACACCTCCAAATGTTGTTTCTCACTCTTCCGAAGCCCACCTTGGGGAGCAGTGACAGTAGGCAAACCTCTGCAGTGTCAGGGAACCTGTTTCTTTCTTCTTTTTCTTAGTATTTCATTGTCCACGCAGTCCTATTTAATGGCTCCAGAGAACTGAGAGACAGAATTTTACTTCCATATACTGTTTCCAAGCTTTTCTGGTTAGTTGGGAAGCTGGGGTTGCTCTGATAAAATTATATACTTCAGTTGCAGACTGAGGATGGAAGATCTGCTGAGTGTCCTTGAAGGATCACTGATTTATCTCCAAAAGATATACTATCAGTTGTCAGCTGAATTTTGCCATGAGTTATTAGCTAAAAGAAAGCTGTTTCTTGGGAACTATTAACTTGATAAATCAAGTAGCTGCTAACATAACTAAAGCTATCTTACAGGCATTGAGTTACTTCTTGTCAACTGTGCCATGCTCTAATGTCAGTAAAGTGCCTGGAAAGCAATTTTATTGTTTAGTCTTACACCTGTATCAATACCTAATTTATCCTAATGAGGGGATGGGACATAATTGGAAGTGACTTTTCAAGGAGGTAATGCGCATATTAATTATGAGTGTGAACTGGCCATCGGGAAGACTCTTGCCTGCTTGATCCTCTTAATGCTGGTAAACATCATTATCTTTTCTAATGAGCCATGATGACTGAAAGTAGTACCGTTCTACTCTGAGAGTCTGTTGTGGGTATTTGGCTGCCAAAACAATTTCCCTGGTGAGTTTTCAACTTACTGAAAATGCTTATGGGACCTCCAGGGCTCTTGGGCTTGCAAGATCTAACACTTTTTTTGGGGCTTATATCCCTGAGAAAGGAGGTATTGTGGCCAGCACTGGGGCAGTGTGTGAGGAAAGCTGGATTCTTGTCACAGTTCTGTGCTTTTCTAGTCCCTGTGTGACCTTGGAGAAGTGGCTTTGTTTCTGTTACATACAGCATGAAAAAGGGTAGTGGTTGCAACCAAAGGTCCCCGAGTGTTGAAATGTCAACAGAATCTTGCTACAGGAAACCCTGTAGTGTGCTGCACCCAGCAAATGTTTCTGTGCTTTCATGTTTAAAATATAACTATGTGGGAGGAAAAAAATCCAATTCAGCTCTGGGGACACACAGAATGGTTTTACACAGTGGCATTGTTAATTGCTTTCATAGAGGAAAATGAAAATATACAGTAGGAGAGACACTGAATTAAATCCATGAGATACTATTACAGAGACCACATTAGAAATGACAGCATGTTGTTGGCGTAGTGTTGCTCTTGCCTTCATGGGAAGATGTTTAAATATTTCCTAATGTGCAAGTCAGAAAGTAACCAGGTGGTTCATTGTAACTGTATTGCCTTACATGGTTGGTTCACCTCATTCAGCTGCTGGTTTGTGGCTTGATTAGTTTGCAAGTGAAAAATTACCATGGAAATTATTAAGCCTGGTTGAAGCAAGTTTTTTTTTATTAATGCAAGCACATCCAGTCAAACACGGAATATCCTGCTTTATGGTACAGCTTTATATTTAGCATTTCAGCTCAGAATAGCAAAACACAGTATTTAAGGAATGTATCAAACGGAGGGAGGAAAAATAAACAGGAACCAATGTGGATACTGCATTGATTTCAAGTATATACTAGGATTGATTGACTGGTCAAGTGCACATTCATGTGAAAGCTTTTTCATACATTTACAGAAAGTGTTCTAAAATTGCATTTCAAATATATATTTTTTTCCTTAAATTTTAAGCATCCCTTTTAAATTTCAATTACATAAACAAAGCTGATATACAATCCTTCTTCTAGTGTCCGACAATGTTACTAGCTAGAACATCTCTGAAAGTGCAAAACACTGTAATAATACAGTATAAATATTCTTACTCTAATCCAGGGCTGAAGGTCAGTACTTCAGCACAGGAAAAATAGCAGCAGATCATAAGAATTATCCTTTCCCCATTTCTGGACTGTTCTTATCTTTTATTTCTCTTTGATGTCAATGCTATGGGAATAGCAAAATTTTGATTTATCTCCCTCCCTCCCTTACCCCAACTTACTCTTTTAAGTATTTGTCAAAGTAGAACAGGGAGAGAGGGAAGGCTCTTTGATTTTTCACCATACTACAGGTCCAATACAGCAGATAATTTCTAAGTAATCCTAGATGCTGCATGAAACAGTGGTGCTGCTCTTGGTTGTAGGCACTCAGCAAGAAGAGTCTACTGGACTGGAACAAACCAGACCCTTGGTCCTGCAAACCTTGCCCCTTCTTCAATAGAAGGCAGAATAAGAGAAAACCCATCTACATGCAGTGATACTTTTTAAAGAAGCTTGTGTTGAGGTCCTCTGTGAGGCTCTATGAGGAAGGCTGTAACCACTGTAAACTCTAGAAGGCCTTGTTTAAAATCATCTAATTACCTGGCTCAAGTAATTACCTTTACAAATATCCAGCCCTCAAGCCTTAAGAGAACACTTACTGTAAAGGACAGAAGATACTAATGGATAATAATTTGTCAATTCATCAAGATAAGTTTTAATCTGAGTTGGGTTTTTTTTTCTTAATTTGGAGATCAAGTAAGAAACTAAGTCCTGAACTGTGTATTTTTTATTCTTGTTTTTTGAAAAGAAATACCTTGCAACTTAACATAAGCTCCTCAGGTGCTCATTTGGATAGCCAAATCAGGTGTAAACTCAAGACTAAGAGAAGAAATTAGAAATGTTAAGTGCCAGTAGGGTTACAGATCACCTCCAGTTTGGTACTAACCTGGGTTCAAAGGTTTGACCAATCTCTTACGGTGTCTTCCCTTAGATTTCAATGTGTTCTGGCTCAGTTAATCATGGCTTATAAAGTACTAGGAAAAACTTATTACTTGTTCTTTGCTTTAATTGTCTGTAAAAGCAGACCAGCATTTTCAAAGGAACCCAGGGAATTAAATGACCAGTTCAGCGGTGATCAGCTCTTCTTAAGTTTCTTTGGAAATTTTAGCCTTAATTTTGAATGGGATATCTTAGTATTTCCCTCTCTCTAGCTCATGTATGACTTCTATTTTCCAAAAACTGTTTTCAAAAAAACATATTGAGCCTGTTTTGCAGAGATAATCTAGGTTAGACATCCTTCTCTCAAACAAAATAATAAACAAAAATTCCCTGATTTCTTTTAAAAAGGAAAACACAAACCACTCTGACAGCCAGAATTTAAATGATAGTTCCCAGAAGTATTAGACATGCGTGCATCTTCACATGTGCACGCACACTTACACACACACAAACACACATTCCCCAACAGTTACCCCATCTCATCTTTTTAAATCATGTAACAAAAATATGTTTGCTGCACCATCAATGTTACAGGCAGGTATACTCTAATTCATGTGCCATATTCTCCACTTTATTTAAAACGTACTTTTTAGCTGGTTTCAAGACATCCATATTTTTATTTTCTTTACTTCCAGTCCAGCGTAATAGAAGGTACACTAAATGATATCAGTACCTTGTAAGGCACTATTTTCTGATGTAGGAGCGGAACATGCTTACTGCAGATGTCTAAGGCCTTGACCCTACAAACACTAACACGTGTGAGCTAACACCTGATTTGAAGGAAACCCTTTACTTCAAAGCTAGAGACACGTCGAGTGCTCTGTAGCATACTGCTCCAATGGAATACTTAACTGGAACGTCGGCTTTAGTTGAGAAGTGTTTTAATTTTTATTTGTTTTGGTCGAAGTAATAAAAAATAAAAATTTGGATGCTAATAGAATAAGATCTCCCCAGGGATACCATCTCACATCATACGCTTCATCTCTGAGAACAGGGCCCTGCCCTTGTATTCAAAATAAAAAAACCAAAACCCTTCACTCAAGTGCCTTAAGGTTGACATGTGAAATATTTACCACATTTTTTTTTTTTTTCATAAAAGTTACTGTATATACAAAACAGACCTCAGCCAGTGAGGTCTCTCTTAGCTCAGTCCAAGTCCGTCGGGTCGTAAAAACATATTCATTCAATGTGCTTCCAAGTCTGCAGATCAGATCCAAGAATCTCAGGCTCTGTTAAGCAGAGTTGTCCTAGAAGTAATAAAAAATAAAGTTATCTTCATGTAAAAACAAAAAATGTTAGTTTTGGTGACGGCGGGCATTAGATCTATCTTGCATCATTAGCTGGAGGCCTTTCTTCAAGGGATAAATTTCTAGCTGTTGCAAAGTGGAATATATCTGTGAATTCCAATAAAGTTGCTGACTTTAGATGAAAATTTAACTTCTATAACTATTCAGGCCCTTAAGATGCGCTGCAGCAATATGATGTTCTGTCATTTTAAACTGTGCTGAACAGCACTGGATTTAATGCAAATTACAATGTGTAGGTGTCATAAATTAAAATCTTATGTGGACTTCCTAAGAAACATTGGGATCACTGGGGAGCACTGCCTCATCTAGGACAATAGTATCCTAATGTAGCTCAATTGCAGCCCAGGACATACAGGCTTGTTCCTTCATTCTTTATATGGTATGGGTATTTCAAATCTAAATATCTAACATGATTTACAAAGGTCTAAATCTCTCTTTCTGCCTTGGCCTCAGTATTAGAATTTTCATCTAAATTAGGTGATCTCTTAATACACTTGGAAGAGGTGCTTCCCCCTCTCAGAGGGAAGAGGAATCATTGAGACCTTTTCCCTTAAGAGTAGAATGGAAATTAAGAGTATTCATATAAAACTTCACCTTTTTATAGGATTAATAAATGCACAGGTATGAGAAATGATAGAAACTTATTATCTCTATATATTTGTTTCCCTGAGAAAAGCATGTCTGAAAACTGCTGCCAATGTAGATTCTTTTACTGTGTTGGATAGCCTAAACAAAGCACATTCTCTTTTGTAGTCGCAGCAGTGATTTTGTAGCCTGAGCTGGTTTGGCTGGTTTCAATGACTTAAAGCTGCCCATAAGCCATGTGGAATTTTTCAGATTTGAATTTTAAAGAAAAAATATATTTGGGCCAAAATGGTCTTAAACTGTGTATGCAAACAGAAGGAGGCTCATGATCACTTGCTTGTGTGTGGCGGAAAAAAAAAACCAAAACCAAAACCAAACTCTCCAAAAAAACCCCAAACCAAAAAAACCTCATGTCTTCAGGAAGCTTCATACCTGAGTGTTTTCCAGCTGTCTTTCTCCATGTGGTTTTCTGGGCCTTCACTTTCAAAGGATGCAATGAACAGAGCTAGTAAATAAAGTAAGAACAGTCAGATACATGGGTTTAATAACTGGAGAAAAAAAAATTACAAGTTACGATACAGTAGGTGTAACTTGGCAGACTTCATAGTGAAGTTTATTCTCCTCAGAAGCTGATACAGAAGTGATAATACGTATTTATCAAATATTTTTTGCACTTTTTTTCATCTGCATATTCAGTCTAGTGCTCGCTTTACTGAATTTATTCACTCACTGTAGTGCTGAGTAAAGAATTTTACCTTCTTCACTATAAATGGGTGCTGTAAGTAGATAGCTCTGAATCTTCTTGTCTTTTTCAAAAGGGCACTCAACCTGCTTCCATGTCAGGAAATCATGGATCTGTCTTGAAATTTCCCAGAACTTCTGCATGAGGTAATTAAAATAATATTATTAAAATACTGTTTTCTTCCAACTGTTAGTTCTTTTGTTTCAGTTTCACACCCTCAGTCTTATTCACGCTGTTTTTTGTTGCTGTTTTAGTACCTTCTAAAACTAACCTTCTAACTGATAGAAATTATGTATCATCAGGTTTTTTAGATTCTCTTCTCTACATGCAATTGTGGAGCTGCTGGACATGTAGTATAAACATGTGCAAGCACTTGCTTTCACAGAAATTTGGTGAAACCATAGATCATAGCAATGCTGAAGGAATTGGTACTATAATGAACTATAAGTTCAAAACTGGTGAATGTTTATAATTTACAATGTTTTAAGTAGCATTCCAGTTTCTGTAATAGCAAAGTCCTACCTTGAAGTTTATCTGCCCATTGGGCAAGCGGTTTGTATGTATTTTGTGCAGAAAGTAGATATCTTTAATAAACAGGTTGAAAACCGGGATGACTATTTTCTCTCGATTGCTGTTGGCAGTCTGAGATCGCTGTGCTGCTCCTTGCAGGGCTGTGCGGTAGTTACAGAAGTTGCTGGATGGATCCATGTGGTGCTGTTTTTATGGGGGGGGAAAAGGCAGTTAAGTAATACATGTTTCCTTCCTTCAGGGAGCTCATTCTTTATGAATTCTTCGGCCCTCTTACATTTTCAAGATAAGAGTAGCATATACTTATTACGTCTGGATTCAGGTTTTTCTAACTTCTGTCTTGCTTGGAAGGAGAATTCTGTATTGGCTTTACACCTATGATTTATTTCAATGGCTAATGAAAGCCTGAAAGGAAATGAGAAATGTCTATTGAGGGAAACCATCTCAGAATTTTAACTTGATGTCATCAGTCTTTGCGGTGATGGCTCTGGTCAAGTATTGTTTTCATTCAGATCTCCACTAGATGGAGAGCTCTTATCAGTTTTAAGGGTAGCAAAATAGCATCAGCTGAAGGGAGAACTACCTAATTGGAAAAATATGCTAGGAAGAGATAACCTAAAGAAAGCTTGCACTCTCTGCAGGCAAGTAGGGAGTTTGAAATTCAGGAAATGATCTCCCTAATGTTTATATGCTGGTGACCACTGCCTCGGTGATCTCTGACTTAGTTTCATCCAAACATCTGGTATGGAATTAATATTTGGTGGATTTCTAGGCAAAGTCTAAACTTTATACATACCTCTAAAACATCAAATTTGGCTGTTTTGACCTTAGACCAAGTTTTCTTTAGCCGTGCCACAGGACTCAAGTTCATGCCAGCTGAATGGAGAGACGAGACAGAAAGAAACAACCGAGTTAAACAGTTACGTTAGCCCTCTGGTTTTTTATGTATTGGCACCAATGTATTTTGGAAGGCAGTTCAGCTTGAGAAACAGAAGTTGCAGCTAACACTTACCCACCCACACATTAATCTGTCACTGGTACATACTGCCCCTGTAGAAGTGTGTATGCTGAGGTAGTCAGCTGATTTAGAGCAAGTATGAGCATTGTCTTGCCAGTCAAGTTGTAAAATGAAGTGCCTTCTGACATCTGTGTTAAGGATACTCACAGATAATAGCCATCATTGAGTTGAAGTTTCCAATATTGAAGCATTCTCTTGCCACATCAATGAAAAATTCCACCATTCTTGTACGCTGCTTTTTCTTTACAACCTGAAAAAAAAACAAACCAACAAAACAAAGATCTGTTAAGAGCGAAGGGATGGCCTGAATTTTGGATGGGATATTCAGAAAAAGGCATCGTAATGGGTTGATTGAATAGACATGTCAAGATTTGATCCAGCTAAATGTCATGATGATAATAGCATTGAAGATATTTTGTTAAGATTCACTTTTATTAAAAGAGCAGAAGTATTTGAGACTACTGTCAATTATATGTCTAGCTGGGGAGTGTAAGGTTTTGTTTATTCATGAAGTTCAATGTTTTGGGGAATGTTGTATAAACAGGCTGGACACTTTCAGCAATTTCCCATTACTTGAAAAAGAAGATAACCTGAAGCTGCTATTGCAAAGAATATATGCAAAAAAACCTTAAACCTATGAGGAAGGGGGAAAAGCAGACTTAAGACCAGGGTATATAACCTGAATATGAGGGAGAACAGTTATGATGTCCCAAATTTCTCATTTTACAGTGATGTAAATTATGTTTTATGTTTTGAGAGCAGGTAGTGATGATAATCAAATGTACAAATTCCCATTCATGCTAACACAAAAATAATCTAGCAAGTTATGCTGAAAGAATCTAGCAAGTTATGCTGAGCATCTGCTTTGCAGGTTTTTTCTTTTAATATAAATGGCAATGCAAAATTAATATATAGCATTGTCTCCAAACTTCATTTCCAAAAGCCATCAATCTTTCTCTTTCTCCTTTTCTTTCTCTTTCTTTTTTTGATTTTAAGCTAGTATTATTGCCTAGATTACATTCATTTATAGAGGTATTGCCTATATTTGGATCTGGAAGTTTGTTCTGGCTTGTACAAAAATGGCTCCAAAGTGGTGACTGCAGATTACTTCACCAGGGAATTCATTTTTCTTTTTAAAAAACACAACCTCTTGCATAAATACTTCAGTTTCCATGTTATATTGAAAGAAAATCATTCAGCAGTCAATGGCTTGGCTTAGCCTTTTTATTTGACTGGTTTACCAAATCTATTAGCCATACAAGCCAGCTCTGGAAGATGTCTTGGTGTGCTTTTGTAGTAAGTGTCTGTGAGAGCAGGAAATCCTAAGAGATTAGGATTGATATGTCAGACTTCATGAAATTCCCTTAGGAATCTGGATTCCCACAGAAGAGGAATAGGAGAACAGGAGAATTCCTGCCTAATAGGAATAGAGAGAAAATGTCCTATTTGCTTGAATTGGTGCATATTAATAAGGAACCTAAAATGACAAAGAATAAAAAAAATTTGTTATTCAGGGAAAGAGAAAGGTTTATGGGGCAGTGAACCTTCGATTTCTTTATTACATGATAGAAGTTACTTTAACCTCTAATAAGACTGTTCTTGCACTTTTTTAACCTTTCCAGTAGACCACCTTCTTTTCAGTCTTCAAAGAAAAGCTTATTCCTGATTTTTCAACAACAAATGTGTATATAAGACAGTTCTAATGATATCTAAATGCAGTGAAAGAACAGCTGTTTATTGGTAAATCTGCATATAAAGATGAATATCTTCTTAAGAATTAATGGATGTATTTAAACAAAATAAATCCAAAAGAGCTTCTAATTCAAACTCCACGTTTAATTTCACTGCATGACTAATGCTACTACAGAAGGCAGACAAAACTAGAGAATACAAGCAAAGCCAAACATGACCATGAACTCTTAACCATATAAGCATGAAATTAATTTAATGCTTAAGTAATGCCATTATCTTTAATTGCACTGCTAATGTTTAAATCTCTATTAGACCATTGCCTGTCTCTTGTCCTTAAGGCCAGTATCTCTTTGCTATCTTTTTTTCTATGAATACCTACCCGACAAATCTCTGTAGCTACCAGCATGCTGAGACAATTGAACCAATTGTCATAGGCCTCCAAATTATAGGTTTTGGTCACATCGCCTCGGCACTGTAAGAGAACAGGCCACATGTTAATGTCAACATACCAAAGGATAAACGTCCTTCTCACATCCTGATAAAATCTTGCTGGATATTTTTTAAGGCAGGTTAGAAAATGTCAGCCTTTGTTGCACAAAGTGTACTCAGATTATGGAGGTTCTTTACCCTGACTATTTTTTGTCTCTTTTACCCTCCACACCCCTTCTTGTATACCTTGTGATTATCCAGGGAGTCCATGTGGCTGACAATCTGCATCAGATCCTCTGGGTAAATGTTGCTCACCCTTTCCTGTGTTTTGGAGAGATGAGAGATTGTGACTGCACAGACAAACAAAAGTTTAGTGGAAAACACGTCAATAAAGCCAAAGTTAGGAGAACATTTTGGTAACCTTTATCTCCCTACAGTTGAGATGTCTGAGGTGTCATTGGTGTAGCTAATTGGTCTTGGTACTTTTTGATTAAAACACTGGAGGCTTTCAGTGAAGCCATAGCAAAGCTTACACAATGAGTATATTAATATTTACTAAATGGAAAATTAAATCATTCACACAAATTAGTGTCTCACCAGTTCGACATAGGTCAGCTGCTGTGCCAAGATCAGAGGGTCACAGCACACACTCAGGATGTCCTTTTGAGTTGACTGTGGCTTGGTTTTGAGGATGGTGCCTTTATCAGTAGCAGGTTGCCGGAATTTCTCTTTTATTTCCTGGTACTGGCTCCGTGCAGAGAGGGCCATCAGGAGATTCTGTGTCATCTGGCTAATGATCTTCTTCACTGTTCCATTTTCCTAAGCAAAAGGCAGAAACAATTGACTGCTGAAAAACTTGAGCTCTTGCAGACACAGACTGCCAGAGAATTTCTGACAGGGAAAAAAATAAATGCCTGCTATCCGTTTTCTTTCATCTTACCAGAGGTGATCATCCTATGTCAAATGAACTTGCCCTAACTGCCTACACAACTTCATAATGACTTTATGTCTGCCCACCTTCCCAACTCTGTTTCACTTATTTGGCTGGTCTGCTCCTTGTGGCAGTTTTTGACTACTACCCCATTTCAAAGGCATCCATGTAAACAGCTTAATAGTGGGTAAGGTGAAAAGTGGTTGACTTGCTTGCAAAAGGCTTGCTGGATTCTCTGTGTACAAAGTGCCAAAAAGCTCCTTCTCATTCTGACCAGACCCACTGATTATCATGTCTAGCCCAGGCATCAACTAGAGAATTCACATGTCCAAGAATATATTCCTAAAATACACTGGTTTGGCTTTGAACAACTACAGCATACGAAGATTTTGGTAAAAGCACAATGCACATCATGTTCTTGGACAACTAAAATGCCTTTCTGGTTATCAGGTGCAGATTTTAAGCATAGGACCAATAAGGATACCTACTGGTAAAGCCACAAAACTGTAACCCATCTGCTCAGTGTTTTGACAACTAAGGCAAGCTAAATGCTTTCTGCCATTGATTGTGTCCTATGGACACAGTGAAATCAACTCCAAAGAGCTAACTTTATCAGTGTTCTACTTCTCCATCCCTCCTGTTACTGCTTTAAATGACCTAGGTTCTCCAACTCTGTTCTTCCTGCTCGTTAGAGATTGGAAAAACATAATTCTAACAAAGACAGTCCTTTCCTGCACAATTGTTCTGTTGCTTTCATGCAAATTATTTCTCTCAGCCACAAGAATAAGTGTTTACAACCTGCTCTGTTGGTTTCTGCCAGTCAACTGGATACATTAGAAAGAACTGCAATGAATCTGTGATCATTCAGTGAAGCCACTAATGTGCAGTGATGACTGAAATTATGTA
>JBCJKH010027930.1:0-14212 GCA_039877255.1 Loriculus beryllinus | reverse complement strand
TTTTTTTTTTTTTTTTTTTTTTTTTTTTTTTTTTTTTTTTTTTTTTTTTTTTTTTTTTTTTTTTTTTTTGTTTTTTTCTTTTGCATTTGTTTATCTCCAAAACAGGTTCATTTTTTAAAATGAAAACTTGAGCCTTCGGTCCCTCCTGTGGACAAATAGCCTTACCCAAGGTCTTGTTTCATTTTAGAAAAATGAATTGCTGCGCCGGTGGGGTAGTATTGGAATGCTTTCAAAGTTCCTGTCAGTGTTTTAGTTTTGGTTCTTTTTTCTTTCGTTTGTGGACTTGCTGTGCCTTTTGCCCGGCCATATTTAGTCTGCCTACTAAATGTTAGTCCGCCCAAACACTTTACTTTGTGCACTTAGCTTTGTTTTCCTTTATTTTTCCTTTCTCCTTTTTTTCTTTCTTTATTTTTTTTTATTAGTATTATTATTATTTTTAATTTCTCTTTTGCTTTCACCCAGATGTATTTTAGACCGAGACAGACTTTGCTCCATGGGCCGGATTTTAGTCCGTGCACTAAATTTTAGTCCGCAGACTAAAAATAATCCGCGGATTATTTACTAACTCAATTCCCTCACTGAGAACTACAGAGACCCAATACTCCTGCTGAGCCGTACATCCGAGGGGCTTCCCGGCTTACAGGTCCCACTGTCTGCCTGTCCTCCCACCCCTTCCCACCACGGAGCGCCAGCCCGGCATTGCCCCGACATTGGCGCTCCGTGGCATGGAAGTGCTGGTGTACTCATTGCTGTGGGCAGCAGCCACTCGTGTAGTTCTCCGTGGGTGAATTGGACAGCTTTCCTGGTGGAACTGTGTTGAGTGGGAAGCACTAAAAGACCGCAGGGGGTTTTGCTTTTATTTCTCAGGGTGTTATTCGAAAGGGAGGCGGGAGGGGACAAATTGAGGGGAAAAAATTTAAGTAACGGGTGCGACGGGTATGAGGGGGAATAAACCCGCAATAGAGAGCAATTCAGTCCATACCCGCACTCCTGAGGTGGTGCGTCCAGTTCCTGAAGAATCCTAAAGAGATAACGCCAGCAAACAAAATCCAGTGGCGGGGGAAGTCAATCCATAATGGAGAATAATCCGCGGCGGCCTGAGGCACTCATAGCTCACGCAAATTAAAAGCATCCAAATTCAAAAGTAAAGTTCTCGGATTTTTCCTTTCTCTTCAGCACAAATTACAAATTGCTGGGGTTTGGGTACTTTTGGGAAAAATAAAAACCAAAACCACCCAAAATTTACATTGTGTCTCTGGGACAGACTTACCAATGGGATGCACCTTTGGGGACAAAATAACCTGGCCCCATTTGTCTGTGGACGTTTATATCCAGGACCGAGGACTGCAAATTTCTTTGTGATGGGAATTTCAATTACCCTTTTAGTTCAAGTTAGAGTTTTGATTTCAATTTTTTTTATTTTTTTAGTAAATGCACTGGCATTGGAACATAAATTTAATACAGAAATGTTTCTATACTATGCCTCACCATTGCACAATCGATTTTTTGGCATACACTGTGGTGAAGTTGGACTTGCTGCTATGGAGACTGATGTTTAAAGTTTCTAATTGTATAAACATTTTCTATGTCCCCCACACCATGGATTTCTTATAATATTGGCTATATTTTTCCTTGCTGGACTATTCTCTTTTGGATTGACTCCCCCTGTTTGGATTATTTCACTGCATTATCATCTTTAGGACTCGTCAGGAACAGGACATTTCACCTCAGGAGTACGGGTATGTACTTAAACATTTTCTCAAATTACTAGGCCTAGCCTTGAAAAAGTGGAATATTTGAGTTCAAACCACATCTTTGAGTCAGCAGCCAGGCAAATGTTGTACCATGCAAGGTGACAGAGATGAGATGAGTACCGACCGTAACTCACTTCATGTTAGTCACCGCTTGTTGTAGGGGAGGCCGTGTGAGCCCTTCCTTTTCCATTTATTTCTTCCCCCCCATCCCTGGTTTGAAGCAGTCAGGGCAGACTTCAGGAGCTGCCAGCCCCAAGTAACTCATTTCAGAGCCAAAGGTAGGCTGAACAATTCTCAACAGGGCTTAGGAAACAGGCGCTTAGGGTTTCACTGAAAATGAGTTTGGGTGGACAAAGGAGCCCTCCTACAGATGGCAGATTGGTGACTGCTGTCTAATGTGCTCAAGGTACTTTTCATCCTTACTTTAAGGAAAACTATTCCTTTTTTTTTTTTCCTTTTTAAAATCTGTACAATAGCTGATACGTGAGCTGTCCTGAGGGAAAAACACAGCCAAGAGTCAAGTACTTCAGTCTCAAGCTGTGGTAAATCAAGGCTGTTTAAACATCAGTGTGAAGGTTCATGAGGGAGATCTCAATAGTTTTACTCCCATGTGAAATACCGAACAGCTTCTCTTGTGTGGATTTACCTCAAGACAAACTCATTTGTGCTACTTAGTGAGGGGCAAAAAATGAAAAGAGCTCATTTTTATTTTGCTAGAGACTTTATTGTGGTCAGGCTGTGGCTTGGGAGCGACACTGGCATCCACGGTGCACTGTGGTCAGCAGCCCAGGCTCTACCAGCAGCATGCAAAAGCAGCTTCTCCTGCCCCTCTGTACACTCACGGCATGGTGGTCAGCTGAGGTTCTTTGCCAGCAGTGTTAAGCTGATGCCTTTCTTTTTGTCAGTGTAGGCCTCGTGTGTAAACTTTTTTGGCTTGTTTTGCAATAACCCCATAGAAATCAATTGTGCTTTTTGGGTACCTGCCTCTTTGGCTCCCCGAGTCAGGACACCCTGCCACACCAGCCAGTATAGCACGCACTGCAGCGGTCCTGGGTGCTCCCAAGCCAGCTGGGCACCAAGAGGATAAAATCTCAGTCTCTGGAGAACTTGGCATTTGTGTTTGATTCTCATTCAAGACAGCATATGTGTCTTTGGTTTAAAACCTACTTAAGAAGTGCCTGTGCAAGTTCCTCATCTGTGCTTAATGAGTATGTCAGGCACTGAATTGTATTTTTTCCCTTCTTTTGCTCCTTGGTGCTATGTGGCTTGGGTTCACCCACAGTGGGGCAAAAGCATTTTGGGTTAGCTCCATTTATACCAAAAATGCTGGCATCAGAATTTAACACTTGCAACCACCCCACTCCCCTTTCCCCAGCCTGCACATCACTTGCAGCATAGCAAGGCAGAAGTACTTCAGGGGACCATCCATGTCATTTTAACTCATATTTTGCTTTTGACATAATGAGAAAGGAAGACGGGGGTGTGATTAGTGGTGGGTAGGACTGTTCTTAGAGGACTGAAACAAAGCTGGCAGTGAAGAACTCCTATTTGTAATCACTCAAGGTAAAAATCTGTTAGAGTAAAATAGTTGGTTCTCTTGACGCAATATTCAGCTGTCCTTACAAAAACCAAATGTGCAGGAATTATCCCAATAAACTTATGGGAATGACTTGCCAGAATAAGGTCACGGAAGAAGTAACTTGCAAATTAGAGCTAAGACATTTCCTGCACCCCACCCGTGCTTTCCTTGTTGTTCTCCAAAGCTGAACAGCAGCCTCCATAGCAACAATCTGACCTGCCTGCCTGCAGAAGTCCATGTAACTAGGACTTCATCCTCTAGCCAGAAAAACACCCCAACCCGAGACCATAGCGAGGGCCTTACTCAGTTTGTACATTCAGTGAATCCTGCTCATTTGAACCCTCCTCCCCACCTCCACTCCACCCCATGTGCATGGCTGGAAGCACCTCTGTGTGTTTATCATGATTTTTGAATGAGTTTCCCCTTCATTCTTCAAGTTGTTTTTCTGAGTGCGCTCTCATGACGTCTCTTGCTGGCATTGCACCTTCACTCTAGTGCAAGACGTTGCAATTAACCCTTTCTCAACCCCAGGAACTGGATTTTCCCATGCTTACTGGAGGACTTTGATTAGCACAAACCACAACTTACTTGTTCCAGCTTGTTGGGCAATGAGAGGTTTAATTGCTCTGGCTTGCTTCTGGTCAGCACGGGAAAGAAACATACCCAGACAACCTGTGTTCTCCTGGCTTGTTTTCTCTTTTTGTCTTGTTTTAGGTCTTCCGGCCCCGCACTCCACCAGAAGCAATCGCGCTATGTAGCCGTCTGTTGGAGTACACCCCCACTGCCCGCCTGACTCCCCTGGAGGCCTGTGCGCACTCTTTCTTCGATGAACTACGGGACCCAAATGTCAAGTTACCAAATGGGCGAGAGAAACCTGCACTCTTCAATTTCACCACTCAAGGTAGCCTGTGAGCGTTGAAGGATCCCTTCTTTAGGAAGGAGCACTTGGATAAATGTTTGCTGTGATGCAGGTGTCACTCCCCCAAAAGTAAAAGTCTCTGAGCGGGACTAAAGTTGTTAAGTGGTTCCATAACCAGCTCTCTGTTTCAAACGGAGAGGAAAAGGACTTTAGAGAAATGGGTTATAGGATTTTCAAATGCCTGGTGCCTTTAATTTAATTTAAATCTTATGCAGAGTACCAAGGGTTGTTACTATTGGATTGCATCAAGAAAGCTTACATTTGCAGTTAAGTGTCTGCAGCCTGGCTGCTGGCTTTGTGTGAAGTATCACAGTCAGCAGACCGTGGAGATCAGATTATCATTTGGAGGTGATCCTGCTCCGTTGTACCTGGAATGCCATAGCGAGTGGTATTGCATATTAGGTTTGGCAGGGAGGTTTGTAGCGTTGCTGCCGATTTTGGTTCTAGGTATGAGATGAACACAGAGGTGTTAGTGTACTGATTTTATGTTCTGTACAGTTCGCCTGGCATCACACTGACTCAGTCATTTGGAAACTATAAAAATGACTTGTAACTAACTTTCTATTTGAAGCCAGACCAGTATCAGATTTTAAAGCCATTGATGTGTGGTTTGGTTTCTTTTTTTCCCAACACAAGTGAAAAACGTAAAACTGATATCCCCTTAGAACAGTTTTGCCTGCCGAGACAGAGAATGTGAGAAGTATGGCATATGAATATGCTAGTAATTAATTCTGGAGCTTTCTTGATGCGATTAGCTGCCAATTCTCATCCTTTGAGAGAACAGACCTATGTGCATTTTCTATTTAAAGTCCAAACCACCTTTTGGCTGAGTTACCATCAGTGTAATTTTTCAGCCTCTTTTGTGCATGCAGTGCCCATCTGCCAAACTGTGAAACAGAGCCCTCTCCTTCAACATGGGGACCCTTTCATTTAGAAACAAAAACCAAGGGCAGCAGGGAGAGAGCCGAAAAGTTTTGTGTCCAAAGCACAAACTCCTTAAAGCCATCAAGAAAAGAGCTTGTGCTTCCAGGTCACTGTCCTCTGTGCTGATTTCTGCATCTACTGTTACGAATTCAGTAGCTACATTACAGGTCCTTCCTTGTTACAATACCTAAGAATTGCCTTTTCTGCCCACTTGAAGGCCATCTTCAGTAGCTAAGATAGTTCTGCTACCAGTGTCATAATACCGCTTCACCCGGTTTTTTTTGATGTTATTTCTTACTGTTTCTTAGTGATGTTAAGATTGGGCTCATCTACTACATGAAAACCAGGATTTTAGAAAAACTTGGGAAGCTTTATAGTGACTTTCTGTCAAAATCCTTAGGGGAAAAATAAATATATGTATTGGGAACGTGTCCCTGGTTTTTCCCTACTCAGTGTGGAAACTGCTGGGAAAGCTACTGTAGCGCTTAAGCAAATCTAAAGGCTCCTTTGCCCTCTAAGGAGCTGATGTGCTCTCCCCTTTCACAGTGACTCATGGAAATGACAAGTGAAATCAGATCCTCTGGAGCAATTTCCTTAAGATTCAAAAAACCAAGTTTCTGTCCTAGGCAGTTGCCGGTTTCACCATCTAAAAAGGGAAGGCAGGACAGAGGCTGGGCATGAACACATTTTAGGGTAAGCTCTGGTGTAGGTGACCAGCCGAACTCAAATAACAAGAGTTCATCTTTTTCTTTTTAATAAGTAATTCCGTTGCTTAGCACAGTGATTTTAAGACCTTTCTATTTAATAAACGTGCATCAGTGAGTCTCATGTAGCAGCAGTCCTGACTGCGATCAGGGAAGTGGTGGAGTCACCATCCCTGGAGGTGTTTAAGAGACTGCTCTGGTGCTTAGTGACATGGCTTAGTGGAGGACTTGGCAGTGCTAGGTTAATGGCTGGACTGGATGATCTTAAAGGTCTTTACCAACCTAAATGATTCTGTGATTCTGAGTTACACAAGAAGCTTTTGCTCCTGCTGTAACCACTCTGCAATCCTTGCTCTTTAGCCAGACTGTGCAAGGTCCTGTTGAATTGGCTAGTCCAGAGCAGAAAACCCAACCGGGAAACAGATCCAGTTATTGGAATCAAATGATGACTCATGTTAAGTCATGTATGGTAATCTAAAAAGTGATGAAAGACATCCTTTTGTTTTCAGGAGCATGTGTTTTCAACAGATAATATTAAGTTTTAGAAGTGTTTTACTTGGCTATATTCAGTTGCCCGAAACCCATGAAGTAGGAGGTAGCTGCAGAAGGCAAACCTGTTAGGAATAACAACATAAATCTGACCATTAATGCCCCGGATTGTTTCTCAGAAAGAACTGAAGTGTCACACCAGATCTGCTGATGTGAAAACTGATGCTGCTCAGGTAGAGTCTAGAAAACTATGTGAGAGTGTATGGAAGATAAAGATCATGGCCTTGGCTGCCAGCAGGAGTTGCTGGACCTGGTGATGCTTACTTTATTTTATAGATGGGATGTCTCGAAGAGAGCTGTATCTGGTCATTCTTAATGTCTTACCTGTAAGTTCCTGTTGCTGTTTAAACAAATATTATACATTAATTGGGGTTTGAAGAAAGTGTTTTGGCCAAAGAGGTATCTCCACTAGCCGGAGGTATCTCCACTCAACATGTCGGTGGTTGAGCTGGGTCACAAATGTTACTGTCACTCCACATTGGCCATTAAACACTGAATTGTTGTGTGATTCAGCACTTAGGAATGCTCATTGTGCATTTCTAACCCAAGTGTTTCACTGTACTATCTGAGTGTCATCTAGGTTTTTCTTTCAAGACAGTATTTCTGCTCAGGTCCTAGAGAGGGCAATGGGACAGAACGAAACTTGCGCAGAGTCCAGCACTCCTCTAGGTTAAGGAGGAACTGCTGGAACAACCTGAGTTACATGGAGTTTGTAATTGTGACGGAGCAAACTGATACAAGACTTAATTTTTCCAGGGGCTTATGGGAATGTTGATAAATGAATTGTAACAATGCTGATAAAGAGCACTGCACTATTTCCCAAGACCAAGTGTTTTCTTGTGTCTGGGGAATGAAGACGATCTGGTGTTCTAGTAAAGTAGACATTTTCATTCCTATCCCAGATACACATCTCCTTACTGGATATGTAAACTGGCTGTAAATGGCATGATTTGCTCAGGAGAAAGCCAGAGGTGTTCTCCCAGCTGATGTGAATGGGGGTTGGGTCTCATAAATGAATTGGGATAGCAGCTCTGTTCACATCATGGTATTGAAAGCTTTGTCTGGATTGCCTTGATCACAATACCTTCTTGCAGCAGCAGTATTGGTTGTAATTAATCTAGCCTTGAATTGCAAGTTTGATTAGATAAGCAAGCTACAGTTCAACAGTTTGACCTTCTCACTACTTTGTCAACTGCAGATACTACAGGTCAAGCATTGACATGTCTCGTCCTTACAGAGGTGATAGCAGCAAAAATATGCTTGAACAAAAATTCAACCACGCAAAGCTGCTATTAAACTTCAGCCAGGAGTTCAATTTACTTTGATTATTTCTTTTCTGAATTAACATGCTCCTTTGAGTGAAGCTTCAATACATTCAGAGCATGCTGAATTTAAGAAACTTCATACCAAGTAAGATAACGTGGGGTTTGAGATGGGAATGAGTCTTGTAGTCTCTATGCACATTCTTCGAGGTGGTTTCAGAGAAATGGTTGCATTTGCCATAAAACCAAGAAAATTCTGTATACGTGCTGTAACAGGTTCTGCAAAAGGTGGTGTTATGATGGCACTCAGTGAATGTATGGGAGGAATGAGAATGGGATTCAAGCGCCTTGCAAAGGTGATGTTCTGTTGGATCAGCTGCATCTGTGGCTGTGGTAATGCAGTCTGTAGCTGCATCCTCAAGGCACCACTTAGCGCTGGAAGGTAGCAAATGTCATTTGGTTTCCTTGATGGTGCAGCTCTGCCTTTGGGTCATAGCTGCCAGTGATGAGCAGAAAGTAATGAGGGGATGATACAAACTTCCAGAAAGTGAGGTAAGCAGCAGATTCCCACTAATAGATTTGAGAAACAGCTTGGATAAAATATTAAAGGAGCAACATTTTCTAGCACAGAGTAGCTCATGCCCAAGGTAGTATTAAAGTATAGGTTTATCACTGCTGTTCAGCTTTGACACTTAAGGATTCACATTTCTTATGTTTCTTTTTCCATTTAAAATGGAGATGTACAAATGCTGCATTATATTACAAACATATGAATTGTGAATTATTCCCACATGAATTTGAGGATTAGTATTTGTACAAATGTTGCGAGTAGCAGGGCTTTCTAGATGGGCTAGCTAGGTCTGTTTAGACATGAATGGAGAATTACAGGATAGATTGGGTGGGTTGCAGGTAATGAAGCAACTTCTGTTTGGTTCTAGACTGGAGCTTAGATTCATAAGTGCTGAAACACAGTCTCAAAATGTGTAGCAGTGAGCAGGTGAGGGTCTTCTGCCTCTTGCCCTCACAGCTGTAAGGAACTTCATATAACTTAACAGAGAAAAAAAATGAAGTTGCTGAGTAGACTTCTGATCCCTTTAAGGCCCTAAGGTTAAAGCTTGTGTTAAAGAAAAGCAATAGGCTCTTGAAAATAAGCACAAATAATTGAAGACTTTGTACGAAACTCCCTTACTGTGAGTTGGATAGCCCTTGCTATCTGGAGGTCTTACCTACAAAGCTGTCTATTCTCATTTCTCCTCCAGATGACCTCCTGGAGCTCCAAAATTCATCAGTCTCCTTTCTGTGAGGTGACTGTTACCATCCTTCTCTGGAACTGGATACTGCTTTTTCAAGAGGCAGCCAGTCACTCCTGTTTCTGAAGCAAACAGGACCTGTCTTGTCTGCTCAGTTCCACCTTCTGTGAGGCACCAGATTCTCTTGAAAGGGTGCCAGAAGATTGTCATTTGTTGGCAGTGCATAGCCCTTATCCTCCCACAGTTGTGGCTATAAGATGCCTATTTTTTATTCTGATACATATTGAAGCTATATTAGATTTGGAGCCTAAAAGGCATGACTATTTTTGCCTCTGTTAATGTCTTCAGAAAGAATGGTTGCATCATTTTGTTGTCCATTAAAATTGCCCTGATGAAAAATTCCCTTTGCTTTTCCCTGTGCTTTTAAAGGAGGTGCCACCTCTTCTTGGCCTCACTCAAGGAGACCGGTCTTGGGTTCCTGGGTCCTTGAGAAAGTGACGCTAAGAACTAAATCTCTGAAGCTCTTGGAGCAACCATTGATGCTGCTTGCTTGCTGAACCTGTGCCCAGAGCAGCACCACTGTTATCAGCCTTCTTAAGACTGATTGCAAGTGGGTCTGTGAAGAGAATCCTTCCAGTGCTTAGAAGGAAACAGCATTATCAGGCTGCTGATAAGAAACAAGCTTGGCTGGTTCTTTGCTAACTCCCAAGCTGCTGTCTTTCTCTAGGAAACAATTCCCATGCACCACTACTTGTAGTTGTGACAGTCTTGCTCTGGAGACTGCTTTGCCGAATATCCCTGTGGTTTCCTCTCGCTGGTTGGCAAAGAAGAAAACGTAACGTGACCTTTGGCTGTAAAGGCATACGTTTCACCCGACGTTGCTGTTACCGGGGGAACCCAAGGAGCTGAAACTGCATGCAGGGCTCTTCGTGGTCGATGAGCTAATTTGTTTTGTTCCACCTCCCCTCCAGAACTGTCAAGTAACCCATCTCTGGCTTCGATCCTCATCCCTGCTCATGCCCGGAACCAAGCAGCTGCTTCAACCCCTACAAACGCTACAGCGGCCTCAGGTGAGAACATGCAACCGCCTGCCTCCCTCCCCATCCTCGCTCCCCCTGACCAGGCACCTTCCTTCTGCTGAGGCCCATGAGCTGCCTTGGCACAGGGTGAACGGGGACGAAGGACTTCTTCCAGCATGACCTGAGACTTGGTCTTGGTGGGTGGTCATTTGGGTGCTAGCAGTGGTCACAAACCCAAATCCTAACCCAGGGCACTTTAGCTCTGCATTTGACCTTACAGTTGTTGGTCCTTCCCGCTCAGACTGCTGTTGTTAATAAAATCACCTGTTGTTTTTGCAGCAGTCCTCATGGGTTGGTTTGCACCTAAGTTCTGAGCTTTCAGCTGGTCTGAAATTAATACTGACTTGGAGCATGAGCTTGTGCTAGATGCCCAGGAAGAGGAGAAACAGCTAGCTCAGTACACGTGGCCTCTGTGGAGCTTGGATGCCTTCCCCAAAGGCATTAGCACTTAAAAGTCTACTTAGGGAGTTCAGTCATTGTGCTCACTGCCTCCTCTAAGTAGCTGCAGTTGCTTCTTACTGAGTTTGCTTGTATCATCTGTGGGTATGAGGCAGATGCTTTTTTTGGCCATCACTGAGTGAATTTCTTTCTTGCCTCTGTTGCTTTCTCTCAAGTTTTTGTCAGAAACCTTTTAAAAGCTCACTGTTGGCCTGTAGCCACTCCGTACTGTATTCAGTTCCCAGTGAAAGCTTAAAAGCCTGCTAATGTCAGTTGAGAGGCTCCCAAAGAAAATCCCAGGTGCTGCAGGATGTGGTAGAGGTGATTCAGTACCTCTGAGTCAGCTCTGAGTCAGCAAATCGGCCAGCCCTCTTGGGGATTGGGCAACCCAAGGCAGGCTGCAGAATAGGTGTGCTTCTGTATGTAGCTTGTGTGCACGTCACTTCCATCTGAGAAGGGCTCTGACCCCATTTGGAGGTGCAGGATCCTTAATCAGTGTGAAATAGCTGATAAGGGGAAGCCCTAATTAAAAAGGTAGTATTGAAAGGTGCAGGAAAGCATTTGCAGGTCGGTGTGCTGGACAGTTACCTGATGTGCTTTGTCCAGCCTGTGCTGGATAGAGAGCATTTTCATACTCCGGGACGGCCAGATACACCCAAATTTGAAAGACGAGGCTTCCCTGAAGATGTAGTAGCAGTAGGTAGAAGATGCAGCCTGTAAAATAGTATGTCCTCTGAATTCAGGAGAAAACAAAATCGGTATCCTCAAATTTAGTATGTTTGTTTCACAGACTTGGCAGTATTTTGCAAATAGTCGTGTTCTCTGTTTCCCTTTTCTGTGCATCTGTTGCTCAACAAGTGAGAGAAAAAAGCAGATAAAGTAGTAAAAGTGATTGGAAAACTACAAAATACACACATGGAAAAATATTCAAGGCCCTTCTGAAAAATACTGTTTCACTTAATGTCCCCTTGATGACTTTCAAGGAGTTCTCTTTGTCAAGATACAAGTCTTGAGGAATTAGTGGGGTTAAGAAATCTGTTTCCACCCACCACTTTCCAAGGGCTCATATGGGGCGAAATGCATTTAGGCTGAGTCCTAAATGTAAAGTATACCCAAAAAAAAAAGAACAACAAAAAAAACCCACCTTAGTGATGTCAACAGTTTTAAATCTGTTTGCAAGCACCGCACTAAGTTGGGACAGGACCTGTTATTCATGGTTCAAAACCCATAAAAATACCCTTGCAGCTTGGAAGAGAAGTTGTGAGATGAAGTTCAGCATTGGGCAACTCGCAGCTTTGTGTTTCTGCAGCACAGCCCGTTGGTATTTTCTTACTCACAAGAGGGTCTCTCAGCAGGCAGTAGGAATTCCATGGGAGTTGTGATTTTTAGGATTAGGCCCCGTGTGCAGTTATGTTAATCTGTTGTGCTTTGCATACTGATGCCACACTTAGCAAGAGATTTTCAAATAAGGAGTCCCTTCTTTCCCTATGGCCCTGCACATCCCAGAGCAGTAGATTTCTACTCCTTCAGTAGCTGCTAAAGCAGCATGGGAGCAACTCTCACCTAACCAAGGGCATCCCAATAGACAGGAGACATTTCTGCAACATGCGACCAAGCAGTAGAAATTCAGAAACTAGAAAGGTGATGATGAAGCAACAAGATGTAGCTCTCAAGGCAGTTCAAAGGACGAAGCAGGTTATATGTAACTGTAATTCATATTATCAGTGTGTAACTTGCATCTCCCTCTAGCAAACAGAACTGATACTGAGGCCCAAGCTTCCACTCTTAGGGTTGCCTCCTCCATAAGCTTGAGGCATAGGTGCACGTACATTGAAATGCAGTGTACTTGTTCATCATTGTAGATAACCCAGGTGGGTGGTTGTTACCTGCTTGCAGACAGTTACTCCGTTTTCAGAGCTGTCGTGTTAGTATGCAGCCATGTCAGAATCTCTGCTTTTTGACAAGGTGTAAAGCACAGCTCTTTGTCATGCATCAAGGCAGGGTCAGAGTTAGAGAATAACTTCAAAAGTGAGATCTGTTTGTCCCAAGTCTACCAAAGCAGTGTTTGTCAGGACACTTAGCAGTGCCATGCTGCTAGGAGATGGGAAGATTGGCTTTTCAACATACCACGTTAACATCAAGCCAGCAATACAACTCATGCTAACCGGTATGTCACAAGTCTGCATTTTAAAAGTATAGCAAAAGTGAGTAAATTTCGTTAACTGATAGTTTCACAGTGGTGATTTCAACAGCCCAATGCAACAGTATTCCTGGGATCCTGATCTTAAATGCAGGGGAATTGTAGGTTGATTTTTAAGTGTTAAAATGTTTTTGTTGCAAATTTCCTCTTCTCTTGAGTGATAAAGCTGGATTTCTCATACTAATAGAAGTGGGGAGTATGAAGCTTTGCTGCACCAGTGTTGGTAAATTCACCTGAAGGTTTATGAGAAACTCTTGTGTGGCATTAGTGACATGTCTAAAGCAAAGCAGAGGAAAAGGAAGATGGGAGTTATTGGCCCCTGCTTGAAATTATGTGCTTGCTTTTTGTGGATTATATCGGCCATTGATTAGAAATGCCAATGCAGCTTTATTTGTGTGGGCACTGGCTTGATTAGGGTTATGGAGGATGATTTCCTAGCTGTGCAGCTGCAGCATGGGCAAGGGGAGCATGCACACCAAGCCAAACATGTAACTGCTTGTGTGACTCCATGTTTTGCTCCCTGGATCAGCTGGCAGCAGTAGTTACCTCTCTGTTAGCATTAAGATGGGAAGAGCGTATTTGCCATCTGCAGGGGAGTTGTGTCAGCAGGGATACTGGGGTCGTTGTCTTGGGCATCCCACTGCGTTGATCCCATGTAATCCCAAGTGTGATAGCATGCCTGAACTTTTTCAGCAGCAAAGCAGATTAGAGCTAGTGTTACCTGCCAGTGTGTGCAGTTGAAAAAGACCACGGTGCTCAAAAGGACAACATTTAGTACATTCAGAGTATTCCCATCAAAGGAATTTTTGGAAACTTAATTCCTTAACCAGAAAAGGCAAGCGAGTAAAACTTGCATGTTTCAGGCTTTTATGTTCCAGTTTTGCTCTGGGGCCTGGATTTCTACATCCATATGCAGACACAATAGGAAAACCAGCCTTTTTCCCTCCTTCTTATCTTCTCAGCTGCCCTGTGAGAACTCCCAGGCTTGTGGTAGCTTTGTTTCTGTATCTTTGCAGAAGAGCAGCACAGTCCATCAGCATTACAGATCAAACCAGCTAATGCTGTTGTTAGGGCTCATGGGCTTTCTCAGACTGACTTGGCACCTCTGTCTTGTTGAACTGTAGCCTTGTCTTTCCTTTTTGGAAGGTTTCTAAGGAGTAACCTTCCAAGAAATCAAGAGGGAAAAGCTGAATGGGAGGAGGTGCTCTGCTCTGATGGGAGATGCTTTGCCCTCTGTTTGGAAGCACTTTTGGAGGTGGCTGACACTTAAGCCCTAATGTGGTTTCTTTGGCCGCACAGGCAGAGGTGACAGGACAGTGACAATGAGGCTGCCCTGACCTCAAGCCAGTCATCTGTCCCATACCAGAAAGCTCCTGGCTTTGCTTGCCACTGCTGTGCAAAGCAGATGTTCTAGCAGCACTGCTGAAGGCCTAGATCGTCTTCTCTTACGCCCAGATACTGATGCCTCATGGTGAGAAGGAAAGCTGGAGAGGGGCTTGGGACAAGGGATGTAGGGCCAGGCCAAGGGGAATGGCTTGAACCTGCCAGAACGAG
>JBCJKH010027926.1:12662-26943 GCA_039877255.1 Loriculus beryllinus | reverse complement strand
TTGTAAATTATATGCACTTTACAAAGTGACTACAGTAGACTGAACAATTGTGTTAATGGCTTTTAACAAGAGATTAAATAGGAAGGCAGGGTGTAGAAGATTAGATTATTTCACCTGTGAGATTGCCAGGGGAACATCTTTATGACTTGTCTAATTAGCTTGGTATCATTTTATAGTGGTCCCCAGCAGTGCTACAAAAGTTAGAAGAATTTCTGCTGTGATCCCCCTCTTAAGTGGTACTGTGGCTGTTTCCAACTGTGTTGGGCTGAAATGCTGGGGCATAAACAATCTCTTTTTGAAGGAGTTTAAAAAAATCTCTTGTCAAGGTGCTCTGTGTATATGAAGCCTCATACAAATGGTGACTGCTCTGCCAGCATGGGGTTCCTGCCTTGATGTATCTGCTATCCAATTTGCATACAGCCAGATGGATACTGAAGACAATTAAAAAGAGGGAAAAAACTGTCTCTGGAAAATTGAACTGATGAATTGTGAGAAAGGTTGCTAGTTGGAGCTGCTGGCTCATGGAAGAACAGCAGCTGATGGGAAGCTCATGTTTGCTCCCTGGCTTACAGCTCAGCTTTGCAAGGTGATGGTGAAACACAGGTTTTATAGGTGCTCCTATCTCAATCCTATAATGTTTTCAGTGTGGGAATCCAAGTGAGGACCATGGTGTTAGCTTTACCCTAGGAAGCTCTTTTGCTAATATGCCCACGGATTTTATTGGACTGTGAGTGTGTCTTAGTGTAATTATGCCCATCTTTTAAATAGATATGATACAGATTTACTTCTTGGGAGTGCTCAGGAAGCTTTATGGAAGTTAGATCTACACAGAAAAATGCAAAACTTTCGTAACTGCCTAACTTCTGGGATGTCATGTCTGGGATGGATGACGAGAGACAGCGGCTAGGCTGGATGCAGGGTGCACTCCTGCTGGAGGGCTTTGCCTTTGGAGGACTATTTGTGTGTTTCTTCAGCTGTAATGATCTTCATGGATGAGTAGTTGCTGGATGCTAAATATAAAATATTTTCCACTTGTATTAGAAAATATGGTATGGTATGGTCAAGAGATGGTGGGGATGGAAAGAAAGATAGTGCAGGGTCTCTAGCAAGCACAGCTCAGCTGGCACATTAATAAGCAGGTTGCTGGTTTCTTGGTGTGCTTGACTACTTATAAGCATGCGAATGAGTGAGTAGATTCATTATTATTGGCATAGAAAAGCCATTTCTCATGTTGAAGACAAACACAATAACATTTCATGGAAATTACAATATGAGTAAAGATTAACACCCCAATCAAACTGCTTGGTATGTAGTTCATCATAACAGAGAAAACAGTTTCTGTGAATGCACATGTTCTTCCATGAACCTAAAATCAGTAGACATGGTGGGACTTCTCTAGGGTCCTCAACCAGAGATTTTCTGTGGCTCCCAGCTGTACTGGCACCTCTCACTTGTATGCCTTGCAAGAGATGTAACCATGTTGGTGATGATGTTTCAAAGTACTGAAAATGAGAGCAAAGCATGGTGGCCAGTGCATTCAAGCTGGTTGGGAACTGGTGGCACCTTTTGGGAGCCAGCTCTGCTCCTCGATGCTGTGGCCAAGGACAAAGATGCTGTATAAACATCAGCTACATGGCACAGAAAGGCTTAATAAGCCAGGCCATGCTGGGTCTATTTTACTTGAAAGCCTCCTCCATGCAGTCCCACCTGCACTTACCATGGCTTGGAGCTGCTTAGTGCTTCTGCCTCACCTCTGTCCTCAGCACCCTGGTACCTGCCCAGGGATGGGTATTCTCATGTGTGTACTGTTGGAGTCCAGCACTGGCATTAAACGCCGTAAGTGCATTGTCCAAGCAAAGGCAGTCCCTGTGAAGTTGATGGCTTGGGAACCATTTTGCAAGTACTGCTGTGGTGCAATATAATAGATAATTTTTCATGCTTTCCAAAAAGCAGCTCCTTTAATTTGAGACCAGATACATACTGCTGGCCTAAATGGGCCTTTCAGAAATGCAAGAAGTGTATAATAAAGGTGTGGTTATTTTTATTTTTTTTTTACGGTAACTTTCTTATTCTTAAAATAGCTCATCAGTCGTCTTTTGTGAAAATTAGTAGACAATGCCTCATGCTGAAAAGCTGAAAATTAGATTAATATATTTCTTTTCAGTTTTAAAAGAGTCCTCTGTTGTTGTCATTAGAAGTAATAGGCTCATGAGCTATAAAAAGAGCTGCCTACTTTTTTTCTGGGGCTCAAAAATCTCCACTGGGAGTTCAGAAGATGGATCTGTCATGTCAGATTTTCACCTTGTCTGCCCCTTCCTGGCATGTTGAAATTCACACTGGCTTCGTTGCAATCTCATCATATTTTTCTCAAAATTAAGCTGGATTCAAGTGTAATTTGCAATGGAAACCTTAGAGGGAGATGGAAGATGTGGGTTTCTTCCAGCAGAGTGGGTTGGGTGCAGATTTGTGTTCTTGGGAGAGTAACCATTAGACCAAAACACTGGTGTCTTTTAGTAGACATAATTCTGCAGCCCTCCAGAGGAAGGGTAAAGTAACAGGAAAGGTGAAGAAACTTGGACTGTTGGTAACACTGAAGGATGGACTGTTGTCTTCTTCATAAAAAAATTCTCTTACCATTCCCCATATAATTTGACCAATGCTGTTCTCTCTGAAATGCAGCTTTTGTGCCATAAAGTAAAATACAACAGTAGGGTTGCCTTTTCCTTTCATTTTTTGAAGATTAAAATACCATTTCACATAACACAGTACTGGTCTGGAAAGCTTCATTTCTTCTGAAACACACTGGTGTTAGGCTTTGCTGCGCTCTTGGCAGTGCAGTGCTCATGGGTGGTCAGCCCTGGTAGGCTTTGGCCCTGTAGCCTCCATGGGCTCTTCCAGCAGTGGACATGCCCCATTGTGACTATCCACAGCCTTCAGGGAAGGCTAGGTGCTCTAACAGCGTGTGTGATGGTATTTGGCATGTCAAAATTGTTGCATTTCACTCAGTGTTTTCTACAGCATGCTGGTTGCTGTCTTCACCAGCTCTAGCTCTCTAGTAAGCTGTCGCTGTAGTAAAGGCAACATGCGATGGGCAACATGGAACACATTCTCTGCTTTGCTCAAGCTATGGTGATTTAGACCAGGTTTTGTACTGTTACATCAGGTCCCATACAAACGGTATTAAAATCCTAGATACAGTTATAGCATCTCCTGACACCATGACCCATTTAGTGCCTGCTGCCACTTACAGAGTAACTGTCATATCTGACTTCCAAATTTTCTGTATTTCAGTAAGAAATAGGCTTTAATGCCACAGGCTTGAATTACTATGGGTTGGGGGGAGGGGAGAAGAGGAAGGGTGTCCCTCAGACTTTATGAAACAACTCTTTGCTAAGTGTCCTTTAGCACTTGTGTTCCAGACCTTTTCTGTGGGGTTCAGACTGGCTGTATTTTCAAAAGCACTTTGGCAGCAGCAGAGATGCCAAGATGTCAATAGGCTTCATTCTCTCTAGTTGGTTTCCTTGGCAAAAGTTAAAAGCTTGTGTATTTTGAGGCAGAAGTGGCACTGTTGAAAGCCCTGACCACAGTGACAGCATCAGAAACAAGAGGCTTTTTAAAAGTAATTCAACTTTTTTTAAATGGTATTCATCCTTGTGCAAGGTTTCCAGAACTGCTGTAACTATGAAATAATGCTCTGTAGCCATAGTGCGATAGATTACTCTTCCTGAGGGCAGTGTTGAAGGAAGGAAAAGAAAACAATTTATTGATGTCACAGAAAGTGGAGAAGATCTCAACAGGTCATTCTGTAAGTGCTCCTGTCCCCTGGGAGATATCACCATTGATATGCATTTCTCTTCTGGCCATTTACACCCATTTATGAGAGAAATTAATATATCAGCTGTCCTGGGCATCCTTACGTAGCCAAAGCCATAGCAAAGGGATTAGGCACAAGCTCAGTTCAAACATATGAAGGCCAAGACTTTCTGGTTTTGTTCCTTATGTTGGGCTTACACTTAGTCAATGAAATTTTGCATTGAGTCCTATCTTGATAAAATGATGAGTGAGAAGAGAGCAATGTCATGATTTACAAGACTGGGAAGAGAAACAATTCGATGTTATGTCCGTAGGGTATAAAAAGGGAAGAAGGGCTTTACCTGAAGAAAATAAAAATATTTCTAATTCATCTATGTAGTGACAAAAGTGTCCTGTGAAACAGGAGGCATATGCATCCCATGGGAATTTCAAACACTAATGAGTAAAACTCTGAGAAATGATGCAGTGAGGAATTTACCTTTGGCAGAACAGTAAACCTACTGCTCTAATAAAGCTTTTCTTTATCTGCCTTGTTAGCTTTTCAGTGAAAGAACAAAGGATATACCTACAACCCAGCAATGGGTTCCAGTTTCTGAAACCCAAGCCAGCCCCAGATGGGAGGTGGGGCTGTGCTGCTGCTGAATTTGCAGGCAGGACTGATGTGGGTGACTCAGCTAACAGTTGTGTGGGGCACATCATGTGCTGAACAGCACAGGGTGCATGAGGGAGGCAGCAATCCAGAAACTATCGGAAGTGCTGGGAAATTTGCGCTGCTCCCTCTTCCCTCCCTCCCTTCCCCCCCTTTTTTTTCCTTCTCTCTGTGAGACAGTTTGGATGGGGCTTTAAGCAACTTGGTCTAGCGGAAGGTGTCCCTGCCTGTGGCAGGAAGCTTGTAACTACATGATCTTTAAGGTCCCTTCCAACGCAAACTGTTCTTTGATTCTATGGCAGTGTTACAGGAACTGATTCAAATGATCCCAAGAGTGCACCCCTAGTTCCATCTTGAACTCCCATGGAAACCTTAGGAGTTAATCTGAAAACAGTCCAAATCAGCACAGAGTACTTGGTTAAGAAGTTGCTTAGTCAGAAGGGACTTCAAAGTGCTAGTGTTTTAGATGATGCTGCACTGCCATTTGTGTATGGACCTACAGCAGATGTATGCGTATAGATATGAACTACATGTGAAGGATAGGGATAAAAAACAATGGTACAACTGTAAAAAAGTATAAAATGGTACAACAGATTTCTAAACACTCCAAACTGAGCAAGAGAGGAGCCGCAAAAGACTTGTCAGTGGAGTTGCATTGTAAGGAATACCTTAGGGTACTTCTGGAAAATTAGACCATATTCTGTGACTATGTGAGATATTAGTTACTAAACTTACAAGAAACTTGTTTTTGAAAAAACAAATCCCTGAGGCTGGCCTGTGCTGGAGAACAGTGGAAAGCAATGTAGTCCTACTTGAAGAACAACCTAAATTGTAGCAATTGGACTCTACAAGCATAACTTTGATTTTCAATAAACTAAGAAAATGTGTATTAAATGAAGTATCTCTTAAGTTTTCAAAACAATGAAAACACGACCAATAAACTGTGAGAGTTAATTGCCTAATGGCTACTGTGCTCCATTTATCAGCTAGATCCTCAGAAACCTTGCTGCAGCATCAGTAAACGCTTGTTTGTGCTGAACAGCCATGATGCTTAATGCTCACCCCAGTGGCACTCTAACTAGTGGTAGCCTTTTTCTACCCTGAAATGTTTTAGAGATGCTTACCCTTTTTTTCTGCCTCTTGGCCTAATTTTCTGTTCAGTGTGACACACTCTTTCCTTGAGCAGTCCTCTGGTTTTGGTTGACACCTCTTTGGCGTGTTTGGGAAGACAAGTGCATGGACAAAGGCTGCACACACCCTGTGCTCACCAGGAGAAAAGTTTGTAAGCAGAGGATCTGTGGTCCCCCTACAGTGAA
Source organism: Loriculus beryllinus (assembly GCA_039877255.1). Taxonomy (NCBI): domain Eukaryota; kingdom Metazoa; phylum Chordata; class Aves; order Psittaciformes; family Psittacidae; genus Loriculus; species Loriculus beryllinus. Next base: position 21,165 of record JBCJKH010027926.1, on the reverse strand, counting down.
GGTGAACCATGGAAGGGAAATACAGACAGTATTTAATGGAAGAGCAATGTAAGGGCCTGCAGCTGTTTGCTATTAATTCATAGTTAATAACCACATTTTATTATTTTACTTAATCAATATCAGAGCCTTAATGCAGAAGCAAAAAATAAGAGCTGTTCCCTTCCTTGAAGATGTCATGACCCAAATGGACTACATGCAAACAAGAAAGGAGGTGGAAAGACCTATGGTGCCATCAGAGGTCAGGGGCAGGCTAGAATACAGGTTCCAACCTGAATGTCCATGCTGTGTCTACCTGATTTAATGAGACTAATTCATATTTTGTTTCTGATTTGTATTTTGTTTCTAAATCTGAATGTGGAAATTGTTTAAGTAGGTTTAGGTAACTCTACAGATAGCATAATTTTTGTAAAGTGATCTGGCAAATTGCTCTGACAGCTGTGGATTGCAAAGTCTCTGTAGCTATGTTAATCTTCTGCAGTTAATGTACTTTTCCTGAGCATTCATAGTGGAAGTGTTGAAGGTTCTTGTTGGGTTGCCAGAGTAAATAAAATTGGACCTTTCCCCTCCCAGTATACAAAATCCACTATCAACCGATGTGGTTTTCTGTTCCAAAATATGAAGCAGTTGTTACCATCAGAGATTTAATTACCAACTTTATGGAATGTTCAGTGTATATGGGGCACAGCATTAGCTTTCAAGTTCCAGTCCCTGAAATGATATGCTGAATGTTCTACACATCCCTGAGATGGGAATTAATGCAGATGGTCTCATGTCTGCCCAAAACTGGGCTCCTTGTACCTCTGATGTACCACTATGTCAGGCACACAGATGTCACTGGAGATGTTCCTTTGGGGACAGCCCCCACTGTTGACTACTGAGAGAGAATGGGAGCTTTAGAGGGCTGTTCGAGTAATCCAGTAAGTTTCCCACTGGAGCAGCACCTCCATGCCAGTATGATTGGTGCCTGAAGTAGTAGTGAGTAAAAGCCTTCACTGTAAAGGATCCTGATCTTTCTATTCTCTTTAGATGCATTGTATCTTGCTAAAAGGCTTAATTAACACACTGCATGACAGGTCTTGTCAGACTGAAAAACGGACTCTACCTCATTTAATACAGGGGCTGTGGTCTTCCAAGGGAGAACTGGGCAAAACATAAATGAAAATTAATAAAATTAATATGAAAAAATATAAAATTAATAAACCCCAAAATGTTTCTTGGCCACACAAAGAGTGTGTGAGGGAATTATTTGTTAAATGGGAAACAAAGTCTTAAGTATATGGGTAACAGCAGACAAGGGTGGAAGCAGCTCAGAACAGCATTGGCAATGAACTGTTTTCAGTAACCACAAGCAGTTGGGATGTTTGGAAAGCAGCTGAGGCTGCTGCTTCTGTGCTGGAATATAAATGGCACATGCATCAGAGCTGGTCCTAAAGGTGATTAAGCACTGCATGCGCTGTCCTCAGATGGGCATGGTAGACGAGGTGAGGTGAGCAGCAGCAGGGAGAGCTTCGTTATCTCTGATCACCACAGGACTGGAAAATGGCAGGAGGTGAGAAAGTTAAAGCCTATAAATTGGCTTCCTAATAGGTGACAGAAAGAGGCATCAGGTGGCTTTGATCAGAGGATGGATCCTGCACAGCTTCTGGTCTTCATAGCAGAAGGCACTGCAGTGTTTCTGGCTTCAGACTGCTTTCAGCTGTTCTTGTCCTAGCCATGACATCACTTCAGAAGTGGTGCTGGGAAAGGAATGATCGGGTTTGCACATGTTTGTGTCAGTGCAACAGAGAAGAACTCATACATTTGTCTTTAAATGCAGTGGCTCTGGAATGATAAGATGTACTAACATGTTCACTGGCAGGAGCAGCTATGAAAGCTCCAGTGATCCATATTGATATTCTCATATTAAAGCTTTTGGCTCTAGCTCCCTCCCTGCACAGCACTGGCAAGACTGATAAGACGTAGTTCTTCACGGCAGCAGTTGGGCTGTGCTCTTCCCTCCTGCATTTTACCCAGGTGCTGTCAGGCAGTGCTCATACTCCAGCCCTTTTCCAGTATCCTCCCTGTGCTCACTAGCACCTCACAGCCAAAAAAGAAGGGTACATCCTGCTCCGATGGCGCAAAAGCAGCCGTGCCACTCTAATGTAGAGTTTCTCTGGTCACTGTGGCTTTTCTGTGTCAAGAAGATCTCAAATTGGCATCATGGTGTTTCATCGAGTGACCTGGAAGTAAGGAGAGGAAAAAATGCACATGATTGGATTTTTTTCTGCAGAAGAGGAAACCACCATTCAACAAAATTTCAATTGAAATTTGGAAGAGCACCAATGAAAGAGAGAACTACCCAAAGCAGCTGGGGAGAACCTTCTTTACTACGATCTTTGGGCTGTAGTTCTACTGAAATCAGAGCTTTCTCTTCCTATCTCCATTCTCTTGGGAAGCACTACCATATATTCAGCAGCAAGAGACAGATTTCTTAGGCAGAGATACTCAAACAATAGCATGCATGTCCAAAAAGGATTTTGAAAATTAATTTTTAATATGTGGCCACTGCCCTGATTTCTCTGTGCTAGCCTAAGCCCATGGGTTGAAACAGCTCCACAGACCTAAATGGATACTCTTAGGTGTAGCAACAAAAAAAAGAATCATTGCCTGGTACTGGAGGCAAATATTTATCTAAGTGTGGTTTATCATCACATTAACAACAGATTTCTTTCCTTAGAATTTGTGTTAATAACTGGTTTTTAAGACAGACTTCTTCAAAGGGAATTTAGAGACTAGTGCATCTGGTTTGTCTTGGATTTCTGCTCCTCTGCCTGTCTTGATGACCCTGTATCTGCTGGCATCATCTCTGTGGTGGTCAAACCAGAGGTGACATTTCATTGCAAGCCCAGACATGGACCAAACAGAGTCTACAGAGATCTCTGGGTCTCTCAATTAAAAACAAAGACCCTGAATGCTGCTGAAGACAGCTGGGTGAGGTTGCTAAATCTATGCTATGTGTGCGTGCACCAGCCATGCACACATAGAACGTGTCCTTGGGCTGCACGGATCCAAACAAAAACTGCAGTAAATTTTACAATATGTTTACGTTATAACTGGGTTTGTAGAGGCATTGTAATTCATCATGTGTTCCAACAGAAGTATGGATCCCTTCCAATTTAATTTTCTGAAGCTGGAGTTTGCAGCTGGGTCACTCCTGGTGTAGCCTGGGAGATGTATCTCCTAAGGCTGTGGGTTGGAAGAGCAGCATCACGGCTGTCACTGCCACCCATGACTTACCACGCTGGGGGCTGAGGGCTGAGCATTCAAACCACTTTCTGTGGGTGCAGCAACATAGCTAGCTTCATAAATTTTGTTGCAAGGAGCAATAATCAATACTTCATGGCTAATGATGCAAAACTGAAATTAGTATAGATTTTATGTCTCCTTCTCTCCTCAGTTATGCAAACATTGTTATGCCCCTTCTGTAGTTGCCTTATATTAGGGCTTTTATAAAACTGTTCAGTGATGTTTAATTGAAAGACTGAATAGTCAAAAATGTCACAACCAATTTTAGTGTGTTTACTTTTTGCTGTTCAGTCTTCACCCTGAGGTTAACAGAAAATGATGTCAAACACAAGAAATGATTTATGTAAGTCATGCAGGTTTTGTCACCCTGAGTTATATATAAAGTCAATTGCGAATTGTTTTCACATTCTAAATTACCGTACACAGCTCTGGAGTGTGCTGAAAAAATGACCAGCCAAATAATGAGAGAAGAAAAAGTTATTTTCTAAAATAAACTGTGCTTCAAAGAAAACAATTTTGGAAGTTGCTTGGTTTTAATATGCAGGAAGAGGATGTTCCCCAGAGCAGGTAATAAGAAAAGGAAAGCAAAAATAAAAAGAAGTTTCAGGAGTGGATCATTTCCAATGGCTGATGAGCAGCAGGCAGCAGCTAGGCCTCCCAAATCATGCGCAGTGCTTTATCAGCTTCAGTGTGTCCACAGAACGGTGCCGCCATGGAGACCAAGAGGGGCAAAGACTGGGGAAAACTCTAACTTGTCATCTTGACAAATCTAGTTTATACATAAAATATATTTTGCAGTAATAGTCCTTCCAAGGCTGGAGGAAATGAAAGCTGTGTTAGGAATAAATCAGCTACCAACTGTGATCTTGTTTCATGTCAAACAGGGCTGAATCCTGTACAGGATTAAAAAGTGTCACGTAAAATTTCTCTGTTTCACAAAATCAGCTTTAATTGGGAAAGCAGAAAAGAGAGCTATCAGAAGGGAGATCTGTTGTGCTCCTGGAGGCAGCAACAGTTTTATTGGAAACAAAAATCCTTGATTTATCCCCAGGTCAGATAAGATATTGAAGAGGAGAATACCCTTGTTTTGCCTTTCTAATGTTAGCTTTTCTTTAAATCCTGTACCTGTACACAAGGTAGGTATTAAGTAAATTATCCTCCTTCCTTACTCTCAGTAGCTTTTGCTTTTACATTTGATTCCCAGCTTAATGAGCTGTAAGAGGTGAGTTAACATCTGTTTTGCATAGACTTCTCATCTTTCAGTGTTGCTTAATTATCAAACAGCTGATGCATAAACACAAACCTGAAGGCACATCCCTGCATCTAGAGGTGGTAATGCTCTTTGTATTGCATCATAGGGATGCACTCTGGAGGATTCAGTGTTTGCTTGTCTGCCCAGCTTTAGGGAGACTGAGCATGTGTGCTCTGCATATGCATGTCCCACGCATTCCAGGGCACTCTGTGGGACTGTGTGCTGCAAGGGAACAGAAAGCTCAGCCCAGGAATTGCATCTCCTGGATCATGCACTTCATTGCAACCAGATTCTCATTTACACATCAGCTCCCACCCCTTCTGAACAGTAAAACTTTGCCAGACAATTTATTTCTTAAAGCCAAATCTCTGTGCTGATTTTTCTCAGAACATTAGCATGGGAACCCCAGCTATGCATCTGCAATTAAATTTGCGACATCCCTGCTACTGAAACAGGATTTGATGCAAATATCCTGGTAAAGGCATCAGGCTATAAATCTCAGCCAGTGACTTTCTTAATTATGAGACTGAATGCTGTCTGATTGCAGAACAAAGACAAGTGCCTGAAAGTATGAGCTGATGCTCTCTTGCCTCTTACCAAGACCATCTTCTATCAAATCAAAGCAGCCGCACACCTAAGACATGAAAGAATGCTTTCCTCTTTTGCTCTGCCTATTGGCTTTTTTAGGTCTTATATTTTTTTCAGACTTGTGCAGGACATATTGATAAATATATTGGTTTCTTTGTAATTATTTTGGATATCTACATTTGAAAGCAATCCCATAGACATGAACTGTCTTGTTTAGTGGTTGACTCACAATGTTTTGAGGTTGAGAGGGAATCTACAATGTCAACCAAGGACTTCCCATAAGCACATTGAAATGTTTTTTCTCTCCTTGTAGGAAGAACTCAAAAGGCTCCAGCACACCTTGGGACAGGTCAATGATGGCAAAGACTTGCTTCAAAGGTAAATGTGTGATTTCCACACTATATCACACATGATAAGTGAAATGGCATTTCTAAGGAAACAAGCCCTTTATGAGGGACAGTCTCTTTGTTGTCGAAAATGATTTTTTCACTTAGTAATACATAAAATATTCAAGATTTTGCATTTTTCCCCATAAATAACTCTTATTTTTAGTTACAGGAGGATAATTTCTGAAAACTGCTGCAGATTGAATGATGTAATTAAGTGCCCAGTAAAGTCTCAAAAAACTCCACAGGTTGGGGTCTAATCTTACAAATTTTCATGCAAAGACCTTTCATTCATGTTGCTAGTCCCATCCAAAGCAGTGTCCCAAGATGTTAGATTTTGATCTTCTAGCATTCTGAAATTGCTTTCTCAAAGCAATTCGTTTGCAGCACCAATTCCTCGATCATGATTTATTATAAAGAATCTTTTCTTCATATTCCTGTATGGCTTTTGCTGATGTAATTCATTTGCTACCAGCATTACCATTGTTACTTTCCATTTGACTCTCCAGCTTTTCAAATGTAGCCCCAGGGATGAAAGTTAATTTAGCACGAATATCTATTATATTTGCCAGTGGGTTTTTTATTTGCAGCAGTTTCTTTGCTGGGTGTGTCTGTCTCTGGAGCTGTGGCATCTGGAAGGTTTATTGCAAGGACTTGGGAAGACTCTGATCTGGAAACTGGATCCAAATTCATACTTTTTGTTAACAGTCAAATGGGGCTGGACACAGGAACTCAAATGCCTTCCTCTGAAGACAGCAACACCTTATAATAAGCAGCTCTTATATGCTCTTGTCAAAATTTCAGAATTAATTCACAGTGATTACAAAAATGTCACGCTGAGACACTTTAAACTCCTTTTTTCATAGCCATCACCTTGCCATGGATGAAGAAAATAATATTGAAAAATATCATATCAGCTTACAGCCCTTGGAATCAAAAGTGAAAATGTAAGTAATGAAAAATATCATTTCTGCCTTTGAATGCAGCAGAGTTTGTCTGATACTTGAACTGCAGAATCGAGACTGTACCCATTGTGGATTTCATCATAACTTTAAAAAAGCCTCAATTTAGCAATTTAAACAAGCTCTTGTGTACCTTTAAGTAAGTTAATATTCTCTTTGAACTGATTTTCAAATGTTAAGCTTCAGTGTTGCACTAATTTTGTGATTTCCTCTGTGAAACTAAAGAATAATTGAGAATCTGCTAAGTTTTTCATATATACAGAAAACATCCTAGGAGGCAGAACTATAGCAGAAGCAAACAGGAGTCTTTTCAGTGACAGTATTCACATCTAACATGAAGCTTGGTTAACGTTTCCCAGGCAGCTCATGGGACTCCTCTGCAAGAAGCAGTCTTTGGTTTGCATGGGGATGGAGGTGTACATCTGAAGGACCCAAGGTTCTGGGCTGAGGGGTGCCCCATAGCTATATGTCAGTAGCACTCAGCCAAGGGGGATGCATGACACCTAGCTGCATCACCTGGAAGGAAGAGATACGTATCACTCTGTTCTGGTAATGAACCCCACAACTTCCAAATGCAATAATTTTAGTCTTTGTAATACATTTCCCACATGTTGTATAGTTTACCGTGGAGTCAATTATTCTAAAAGGCTTGATTGTACTGTAACAGGACAGGTGGTAATATGCGGGATATAACTTAAAACTTACCCACATCTATCAGAGCAGAGGACTCCTCTTTGTACGTCCTCCAGCCCCGGTGCAGGTGGTAGCTCCATTCAGTAGGCACTAACTCTGCAACAGTATGTTCCCCATGGACTTCCCAGCAGACAAAGAAAGCCTAAAATCGCTCCACTTGCATAAAAAAATATTAACATCTTTATGCTGAAGCCCCCAACTACTTGGGAGTTAAAATGGCAAAGTTTTGCGACATGAGGTACAGCTTTACACAGAGTTGTATGCATTGCTACATTACACACTGAATTTCACTTTCAGTTGAAAAGCTACAGCTAACTCACTACTACAGGACATTAAAATATTAATGCTATATTAAAATATTAAAAAGACATGAAGCTTCAAATTAAAATACAGCCAGTGTCTTTCAGTCATGCAGCCAGGCAAAAGAACAAATTTTCAGAAAGCTTTCTGGAAGGGTAGTTATGACTTAACCTCAGTATGTTCCCCAGCTTTAAAATAGAAAGTACATGTAAATACAAATGTGTAAATACTACTTGTCCATATTATGCAGTAAACCTTGAAACCGAAACAATGCAAAGTGTAAGTATGTGAGCTGTTAAGATGTGGGGATTATTAAGCAAAATTAATTTACTGAAAGCTTCTCTATTGGCACACACACTTGGGAGCTCTGGTAGGTATTTCTGTTCTTTCTGAGGCTGTTGGATGAAAACAACACAGGCCTTAACCTACCTGACTGGCTCTGAAGTGCAACCATCCTGGTGAGGTTTTAACAGTATAGTTTTGTTTCTAATAAGGTATTGTCCTAAAAAAATAACAAAATACATATATGTGGCTTCCTTAAACTTGGGATGTTCAAAATGCAATGTGCATTGAGAGCGCTGTTCCCTGAGCAATAAAAATTCCATGCCAAGAGGCACTTCCCACTCTCTGGAGTTCCCAGTGCTGTAGGCAGTCAATGAGAAGTTGTAGGTGTGCTGGTGCTGAGCCTCCTCCTGCAAAGCCAAGAAGTTGGACATGCCAGTGTCAAATGCCTTTTCAGCAGTGTCTGGATGCTAAGTGTTTTTCTGGCTTATGGAAATGGAAACAGAAATGACAGCTGTTAAAAAGGCAATTGAAAGGGGAAAAAAAGTATTCTTAAGGCAATGTAAATCTGTGCCAAAGGCTTTAGACCCTGTGGTTTGAACCATATCATACATGGTAAGGTTCCTTCAGGAAGGAGCACTGTCCTGAGTGCAGGAACCGTGGGTGGTAGCAAGGGCAGGCTAGTTTTGGGCATGGAACCCCTACCGGGGAGCATCGCAGCAGCAAGAGTGGGTGCCAAGCCCTTTGGGATCAGG
>JBCJKH010027926.1:0-12562 GCA_039877255.1 Loriculus beryllinus | reverse complement strand
GCCCTTTGGGATCAGGCAGGATGGAAAAACACTGGCTCCCACCTGCTCCCTGCAGAGCCGCCCAGACAAGAGCTTTGCACCACCTGCTAGTCTGAGAACAGCTTAAGCGAAGGCCAGGGTACTGTACCTGATTAACACACACACTGAAGGCTTTACTGACTTGGTATCACCCTGAATAAACTCCCAATTACTCAAAAATCATGAAGAGATCCCTTTCCAGCTCATTGCACTGCGCTGCTGCTGAGCCTCAGGTCAGACTTTAGCACAGCTTTTCTGCAGAATTCACAGAACACCCACACACTTTGTGTCAATGCCATTACTATTGTAAACGCAGTTTTAATTCCCAGCATCTCTCACTGGGCTTCCGGGCACCTCCAGAAAGGCACGGGTGGTCCAGCACTGCCACCTGGTGAGAGCCACCCTGGTTTCCTCTAAATCGCCAGACAGTGGCTGACACAGAAAACAGAATTTGTTTACAGAACTTCACACCGGACTTTAGAAATCTGGTCAAATTTCGAGTTCAGAAGCAGAGATCCTATCACAATTCCCAAATGTTTCTTTGAAGGAGATTTTAAAGGATATTGGTCTGGCCCTGGATTTCCAACCATATCTGCATTTATAAGCTGAAAGCTGATACAAGATGTCGAAGGCTGTGCATTCTTTCAAACAGATAAATGCAAAATTCTTTTTGCACGATGTAAGAGATTTGCTGAGTTATGTGCAGCCTCAAATCTAAATCACTTCTGTAGGTTTAGGGATCTGAAATAAGAAATTGCTTCTACTACCTCAAGTTATACTAATAGTTACTAATTTAAGACCTATGGAGGGTAGCTATCATTACACAAATCAAAAACCAAAGTGCAGAAAAAAACCAAAGAGATAAAACCACCCAAGCCCACTTCTTCAGTCAAGAATATTTATTTTACATCCTTTTTGTGGCTGCACCCTTCTGTCTCGGTGTCTGTCTCAGCATCCAGCGAGCATGGCGTGAGTACCTGCAGCGCCAGGACCTGCCACACCACGAGCAACTGGACAAGCGCAGTCCCTCCCCTCCATCCCTCTCCTCTGACAAGATGAGCAGGTCCATCAGCATGAACACCTTTTCCGACAGCAGCACGCCGGTGAGTACAGCAGTTGGGCTCATTTTTCCTATTTGTTGCTTTTCATTGGGCTCCTTTCTAGAACTTTGAGTAAATGAAGGTGAAATTATGGGCTAATCATGAAAGAGAGACTTTCAAGGGAGTAGTAGTGGCTCAAAAAATCTTGCAAGTAGATGTGCCTCTTGTAAGTACAATTGAATGTGTGACTGTGCATGTTAGAGCTGGATATCAGCAGATATTAGCAATGGTTTTGATGGGAAAAAGGTGTTTCTAAATGGTGGTGTGTTCTTCTGCAGAAAGCAGGGATCTTTACATGTGTTTAGCACTTTGTGTTCTCCAAAAACCTAAATTGTGGCAATTTTCCTACAAATAAATGTTGCTTGTTTGTGTTGGGTTTTGGTTGGTTTTGGTTAGGGTTTTTGGCTTGTTGGTTGTCTGGTTGTTTGGTTGTTTTTTCTTCCCTGAAGAAGACTTAAAGAAGTTGATCTAGAGATTAAAAATTAGAATTGGTTTTGAAATAAGTATTTGTGCCACCTTGCAGACTGGGTGACCAGTGGCTGGAGGCTGAATTTCTTTCAATGCAACTCGAAACTAGAAACTGCAGTCTGTTTTTTGAAAACAAGTGGTTCTGTGACTGTCTCTAGAGTGGGATCTTTTAGGTCAACAAATCAGCAGATACAGAGTCTATAAATATTGCTTTCAGCTTTGTGACAGAATATATCATATTTGAGGGAACTGTAGGCTAGAGCACATGAAATAGTTCAATAGTTTAAAGAAAGTACATGAGATGGAAATTGCCACAGTTAAATAGAAGCGGGACGGAGATGGGAGAGATACAAACACGTCATTTGGATCCCTACTATGAGGGTGTATTGCTCAGCTATAGGAAGCTCTGTTTCCAGGCATAGGACAGCATTTGGTGGCTTCTGAGGTCACCACAAGCATCTAGAAATCACTGATAGAGGGTTTCTTCAAGTAGGTGGAGCCGCTATGCAAGGAAGTGATATTTGTTAGTTTAACTGCCTTCAGTTGCAACACTGGAGCAATGCCACTGAGTGTGAAGCACAACACAGGCTCACAGATACAGCAGAGCTTTTTTGTTCAAAGAACCCTGGTCTTGCACTTACAGAGACATTTTGACTCCTCCATTCAACCACATTCAAATTGAAGCTCTTTTCAGCAGCTGTTATTTTTGTGACACTGTGGTTAGGCAGGCTGCATTAGATTGGACAGCATTTAATAAAATATTGCTGAGAGTGCACTGTGTTATTTTTAGATGCCTTCCTTGTGTTCAGAGCTGGAGACCAGAATGATAAACTGAGTTGCGATATTGGGTTATACTCATGGTCTCATGTATTAAATGAATTAGGTTCCTCTAATGAGCGATATAAATTTGGATATAAATTTTTATCTGCTGCTGGTATTTGCCATAAGGAAGAGCTAGGCCAGCAGCCTGGCCACCACAAGAGGTCCCTCGTACCCTGCACAGAGTCTCCCGGATGCTCTTAGAGATTCTCCAGCAGTAACCTGGTTTGGGAAAGGATGCATTTTCAATATTTTAAAGGTAAAATGAGTAAGCCTCAGAACTATATGCTTGTGAGAAAATTAAGCTTGGATACTAGAATTGCTACTTAATTTGTATTAATGAAATTTTACATCCTACTTGTTTAATGCAAAAGAAGATGGGAATATTTTCTTTCACTTTTCTAGTGCCAAGCTTGTCAATAACCTTTGAAAAACCCTGCAGTTTGGTCTGAAGGCAAAGGAACCCCAGTCTATTTAATATGTCTTTTATTACTGTGAATAACTGAGGCTGTAAGGGACCCATACTTTGATGTGCAGGATGGTCCTTAGTTCTGTTATGAGGCACTGTAACTCCAGGCAAATGATGTTTCAAAGACATCACAAACTTCTAGAAATCAGACCTACTGAATTAAGATGTTTTTCTGTCTGCATCAGAGAGGTCTACAGGGCACCATGTAAGTAGGGAGCAGACGACAGAGGTGAGGAGAAGCCTTTAGTGTGGGGGCTCAGCAGGTGCCCTAAGAAGGAGGCAGTTGAAGGTGTGAGATCTGGCAGGGAGGCACTCTGTGGTTAAGGTCTGGGAGCAGCTACTGATACAAAGCAAAAAGGCAGCAACGCTGTTTGGGGTAGTTTGTCTCCTGATTGCTCCTGATGAAGTAAAATAGTTCTGGGCCTGTGTGAATCATCGTCTTGGCTTTTAGGGTGTGTGGCTGAGCATCTGTGCACAGAAATGCTATCAGTGCATTTCTTCTTGCAGCTGGGCTGGGTCATCCTTGGTAGTCCTTGGACACATACACTAAGTACAGACTCTGATCATATGCGGTAGTGAGTATGTTCCTATATAATACACATATGCCTTCCTGATCGCAAATGTCACATATTTTTGGCTTGGAATTGGTACTGTCATAGTCAGAGCAGGGCAGGGATAAGACCAAAGGAAAACAAGGGCAATTAACCTTGAACTGTTAACATACGACCAGGAGAGTAATTGATTGTTTTAATCAAACAAAGACTTCTGCAGAATGAAATGCTTCAATGAGATTAAGCTGCATTTTTGCTCAGGTATGAGGTAAACTTAAGGAGGAAGAAAAGAAATAAAAAATCTAAGCAGAGAAACCACTTCTAGACTCATCTGTAATGTTACACTCTCTTGAAGTTCTGTGCTTACAAGACCCCAGATGGAAACTGGGGAGGGAGGGTGAGTTGGGGAATAACCAAACAGGCACATCCATCTCCCAAATCCTCAATTTGGCCAGCATTCCAGAGCTAGAACTTTTAAAAATGGGTCAAATTAGTTGTTATTACATTTCTTTTGCATTAGTAGTGCTGCTGGTGCCCTAGTATACCTATTGCTAGTCTTTCACAAACGTATGCTGTGCTGAGCAACGTGGTGTGTCCTAGATTTCTTTTGCTGTCTGGCGGTCTTTCTCTGAAAAGTTGGGAGGAGAGAGAAAGACTGAAACCTGGACTTTTTGGAAGTTTTCTCATTTCTTTTTCAAAGATGTTGAAAGTAACTAGCATGTTGTCCTGGGTTCAGCTGTAACAGTCATTTTCCTCCTTCTTAGTAGCTGGTGCAGTGCTGTGTTTTGGCTTTAGTCTGAGAACAATGCTGATAACACACCAATGTTTTAGTTGTTGCTAAGTAATGTTTATCCTCATCAAGTACTGCTCAGTCTGTCATGCTCTGCCAGTGAGGAGGGACACAAAAAGCCGGGAGGAAGCAGAGACAAGACACCTGACCAAAACTAGCCAAAGGGGTATTCCATACCACAGCACATCATGGCCAGTATAGAAACTGGGAGGAGTTACCTGGAAGAGCAGATTGCCACTCAGGTTGGGGTGGGTATCAGTCAGCAGGCGGTAGAGCAATTGTATTGTGTGTCATTTGGGTTTATTGGGTTTTTTTTTCCCTTTCCCTTTTAAGTTTTATATTCTCTCCCCTTGCTTTTTCCCTTATCATTTGTAGTAGTAGTAGTAGTGAACCCGGGACACATATCAAAACTTGTCAGCAATAAGCATTGATGCACAAGGAAGAGAAAAAATTATGAAGAATTTTAAGAAACCACTGTCACAACACAGCCACTTAATTCAACTAGAATCTAATCCTGGTTTTCAATGTCCTTTCTCAGCAAAAGCCTATCAGTGTTTGGGTTTGCTGGATCCTCATCTGTATCTTAAATGTTCCAGGAAGAAAAAAAGTAGTTGTTTATTTAAATAATGAAAACCAGGAGACATGTCATGTCGAAAAAATGAGTAAGAGCCTGTAGTCTAATGAATTCGTGCTATTGTGGCAGGATGGGTATTGAAACCATGTGCACCACATATCTGTTTATACCAGTACATGGGACCAGCAGTTGTGGTGAGGTAGAATTATGAAACGATGACTTGGATGAATAATACCTAAACCCAAGGTTTATGCAGACTTTTGTGGGACAGCAAAGAGTGTCAGTATCTGCAGATCCGTAGCTGGAGAGCGAAGAATGTCGTTTGGTCATTTGTAGTTGAAAGAGGAGATCTTTGAGCTCATTTACACTATTATTACAAAGCTGAGGGACTTGTAAGGCAAGATGGGGAATTATTAGAACTGAGAGATGCCTGAGTTTCAAAAGCATTTTTCCTCTCTCACCTTTGAAATCTTTCTATAAAAAAAAAAAAAAAAAAAAAAAAAGTAAGCAAAAAGTAATCAACCAACCAAAAAAAAACCACCAACCCCAGAATTAAAGGTGAGGCCTTTTGTCAGCTCTTGCACAGCTTGTGTGTGAGCTGGAAGGCAGGGCACCAGCATGAGCCCTAACCTTGAGAGGAGTTAACAGTGATGGCCTGAGTCCTGCTAGACATAGTGCAGGGGAGCTGTGTACTCCAAATAATCAGATACTTATCCATTTGTAATCACAAAAACTTTGTGAATTCATCAAATATGACATTTTCTTGTTGTCCTAGCCAAGAAAATGACTGTGAAAAAGCAGAGCAACAGTTTTAGCGTAACTTTAAAGAAGTGAGTTGGAGGGGAGGTACAACGAGCAGTTCTTACTCAGCTCACTGGTAGAGAGGATGCTTTCTGATCAGCAGTACTACAATTGTCATGGTTAGCAGCTTTTGTATGACTTTTCAAAAGCCATTTGGTTCCCATGAGATGGGGATAGCTACGCAGATGAGCTTTGCCTCTGGCCAGTGTGATACACCAGCCATGTCATCAATCATTTCATCACTGTTTGCCGATAGAGGGTGATGGGAGCTTTCCTTGACTGAGGCTGAAGATCATGTGTGTCTTTTATGTATTGGTTTCAAAAAGTGGTAGTTTAGCCCTGCTGGCTGTGGGTATTATATTTCGATTCAGAGAGACAACCTAATTGTGTGATTCTAAGACTCAGAAGCTTGATAAATCATTATTATACATTTGAATCAAGTTTGAACTTGTTTTGAATCAGCCAGCTACCTTCATAACTGCAGAAAACTGTTGCCCTCAAAATTAAATGCTGATGAGAAACTTGTCAAATAGAAAAGGAACTACTAGACTAAAAAGGTAAAAAAACCACAGTTGAAGCAATTCCTTATTTTTGCTGTTACCTCCTGGTCTCGATAATTTCCAGAAATTCTCCTGTGTATTTTGTTTCAATTTTATGGCAAAGGAACGTTGTCTTCTGGAATGTGAGACACCGAATGCTTGTGGGTACTAAGAGGAAAAATCTCTTCAGGCTTTCTTTATATTCCTCAATAGCATTTTGTTACAGTTGTGTATGTCCTTTTGTTAGCTGGCTCAAAGATGCCAGGTAGTAAACAGGCCACAACTGATTTGTTTGTTTGTTTGTTTGTTTTATTTTTTGACTGGCACCATCTCTATCTTCCTCTTTCTGGCTTAAGAATTGGTAAGAATCCAACTGAGGAAAATGGCTAATTTATTTCAAGCTTATAATGATTGATCAGAAGTAACTTTTATGGTTTAAGGTAATTGGAAATCAGTTGCTCTGTTATTAAACTCTAAAATATATTTGCAGATAATATAGTTTAGAGAAAATCAGAACTATTAGTAAGCCTTTTTTGGTGTGCAGTGACCAAAATAGCAAGAAGAATGATTACTGTTCTGGAAAATTATTTGAGAAGTAACATATACATCTCTTTGAAAACTTTTCTCGGTTTTAGGCAAACTTTTATGCTTAATAAAGTACACTCAATTTGATCTGAATATTTGTCACTAAAAATATCCTACTTTAAGGTTCACATCCAATCAACATGTATTTGTATTGAAACACCCATGACACTGAGACATAACATGAACCACAAAATAAAATAGAGAACAATGAAAACAATTAAAAATCCCCTATCAGCTATGTATAAGGAAGGAATAAAGCAGAGTACTAAGCAACTGGAAATTCACAACCTGAAAAAAATGATACTAACCCCGAAATATTAAATACATTGTAGAGTTGATGAAGTCTAGAATTTCACTTTTTAGTATTTTGAAGGTAAACTTAAGAGGATAGCAAGCTGTGAATATTAGCAATGAAATATCATCTCATGTTTTAAATAAATTGATTTTCATTTAAAGTGTCAGGCCAAACTGTCTAGTCTGCTGCACTACTCTTATATGGTTGACTCTACTGATCTCACCCATAATTTTTCCAGATACATATTAGTAATGTCCCACCTGAAACAAGAATGGATCCCCTTTCCTTTTGTTTGGCTTTTTTCTTTGTTTTACCCTGGCCAGTCCTAAAAGGACTTTCAAAAAGGCTGCCACTATCCAAGTCTTAAGACATGTATGTATGCTCAGTGAAGGCAGTGTTAGTTCCCCAGGCGCCTGCCAGAGTGCTTATTACCCCTCAATCCAAGAACCTTTTGGGTAGATCAAATTATCAGGTCATGCTTTCTGCTTACAAACAGATAAATCATTCTCAACACTGTTGGAAAAAAGTGATGAGGTTATCTCCAAGTGTTTGTGCTACAATACGCAGTGTTTCCTTGGGCCTGCCTCCCAGTAGTAAACAGATATAATGGGCAGAATGACAAAGAAAGGAAATAGCTTGAGTGATGAGATGGGAAACAGACTTTTCTTGTTCAGCTACTGTTTTGTAGGTTAACATAGAAAGGATTTGCTAACTGCATGTGTGTAGTACAGGCAGTTTCCGAACTGTCAGAAAAGATCTGTTGTCAATTTGCAGATTATTGTATTAGGAGCACATAAACAGAATGTGTGCCACTTTTAGTTGTTTTTTCCCCTCTTGCATGTTTGTTTTTAATCAAAAAATTAGGATCAAGAATATAATAGATTTGAAAATAATGTTCTTCCTTATAAGTACTTTATTTCTTGTTATTGTGTAGAAAGGTGCCAAAATGTACCTTTCAGTGTGATATGTGGCTGAGTTTCTGCTTTTTCCCTGGAAATGAACAATTGTATCTATAGCTACTGATAAAAAAAAGCCCAAAAGATGATGTCAGATATGTCCTACTAGCATGTGTTTGTGATTATGACCTGTTTTCATGATTCTTTAAATGGGTCAGTCATGAAGACATAATCAGCGAAAGCTGCATAAAAGCCTGTTAATCCTCAACAGACAAGCAAAAGCTGGTGCAAGACATACCTCCATCCACAGCTCTTATAGAATTGAAGTGGGATGTTGGTTTTCTGTTTCCTTTTTACTTTAATCTGAAACTTTGTCAGGTAAACAAAATTAAGTTGTTCTGCTCTGGACAGAACTGACTTTTGCTGTGAATGAAATAATATTTTAAGCAGGGCGTATTTCCCCTGGCAGCCAGCTCTCACACTGCTATAACTTCCGAGGAGAAGCCAAAGTCCTCCGCAGACCCCCGGGGTTTGCTCTCTGCCTGCGGTGGCGGGGGCAGTGGCCCCTCCACGGGACCTGTCCCGCGACAGTAGAGCACCGCTGACAGAGACGGGGCCGTTCAGCACCGCGGACAGTGGCGGCCCGCGTGTAGCATCAGCCAGGGCTCGGGGCTCGGTCTTTTAACGAGGTTCTCTCCCTAATTGCTTCCCTCCTGCCCAGGCACACTAACAAAGCATGTGGTTTTTCTGCTAGTGATATTCATTCAGATGCTCAGGTGGATGGTAATAACTGATCCTGTAGCACAATAATTTATTTTACTTAAGCGGAGTGCTTGATTAGGCTGCCTTCAACTAAGAAACACTCTTGCTACAGCTATAAACACATGGAACGTACTTTTCCAAACGTGACCTTATGGTTATCACCCTTTCTTCACTTGTTGATATCACAGAAAGTAATTTCCAAGGTCTTCCACCTCTTCCCATGCTAGATTGGCTGCAAATGCAACATTAACCAAATCCACATTAAAAAATAAATTCCTACTTTGTCTCACAAGAATACTATTGACAATGAAAGAATGCTACTTCAAGCTAATTATAGTGATATTCTTTCTCTTGTTCAGGATGAGAGCAATGAGCACAAACTAAAAACCAGGAGGTTATGTCTGAACATTAAGAAATACCTTTTTCTCTGTGATGGTGACTGAGTATTGGCCCAGGTTGCCAAGGGAGACTGTAGAATCTCCATCTTTGGACATACTCAAAAGCTATCTGAACATGGTCCTGGGAAAACTACTCCAGGTGGCATTACTTGATCATAGGGGTTGGGCCAGGTGACCTCCAGAGGTGTCTGCCAGCCTCAAATATTCTGTGATCCTGTAAAGTAAAAAGTAGGAATCGGAATGAAATAGTTGGACATGAAAGAATAACACTGCTTCAAAGATAATAGACAACTGCAAAGAAACCTAGAAAAGTTCGACCAAATGAACCTTGAGGTCCCTTCCAAGCTGGTATTCTCTGAACACTTGCAGCTCATTATATTCATATTTAGCCTTTTATCTACTGGATTTCTTGTCTTGTATCTTGGGGCTAGAATAAAAAAAAAAAAAAAAAAAGCATGGATTAACACATTATTTGCTAAGTATGCTACTGGTGAGGGAGAGGGTTTTTGTAAAGTAGTAAAGAATGCAAAGTGCTGGATTTCTTTATAAAAGCTTTTTTAATACTTCAGTAGTAGTGCATATACAGCCTTTCTAGCTTTCTTCACTCATCATGTGTGCATATAATTGTTCTCTACTACAAATACAAACTAGGACTCTTTTAATGCAGATTTACTACTAAAATCCGTGACTACTTACTGTGGGCAGAATTTAAGTTACTATTTTTCATTAAATCATAAAATTTACAATGTGCAAGTACTCAGAATACATGGGTGGGTACCTCTTCAGAAACTCAGCAGTTTAGAACATTTTCTTCTTAAGTTGCAAACTTCTATAGCTGGAACAAATTAAAAAATAGCCATGTTGTTACCATATATTGCTCACTAAAAGTTATTTAACTCTTTGATAACCATTAGTTTCCTTTTTAGCTGTTATCAGCCTTTAACAGGTTTTATTTTAAAACACTGCCTTGTTTGGGTTAAATATAGTCCATTTGTCTAGTACTGGTTACCTCTGGTGATCTGGGGCTGCAATGTGGCCTGAGGGTTCAGAAACGTGGAGTTTTCAAAAAGAGTCCTGGACATTGTCATGTACCAGGGAAGGTTATGGAGCAGTTTGCCTTGAGTGCCATCATGTGGCATGTAGTAGACAACCAGGTGATCAGGCCCAGTCAGCATGGGCTTATCAAAGTAAGGTCCTGATTGACTAACCTGATCTCTTTCTATGATAAGGTGACTTGCTTAGTGGGTGAGGGAAAGGTGGTGGCTGTTTATTTTGACTTTAGTAAAGCCAATAGCATCCTGGCTTGTACCAAACTAGTTTGGCCAGCAGGACTAGGGAAACTATTGTCTCCCTGTACTTGGTACTGGTGAGGCCATGCCTCAAATACTGTGTTTAGTTTTGGGTCTCTTACTCCAAGAAAGACATTGAGGTGCTGTAGCATGTCTAAAGGAGGATAACAAATCTTATGAAGACTCTAGAACAAAAGTCTTATGAGGAGCAACTGAGGGAACTGGGGTTGTTTAGCACAGAGAAAACAATGCCCAGGGGGATCTTCTTGCTCCCTGCAGCTACCTTAAAGGAGGTTGTAGCAAGGTGGGGGTTGATATCTTCTCCCAACTAATAAGAGGTAGGACAAGATGAAGCAGCCTTAAGTTGCACCAGGGAGGTTTATATTAGATATTAAGAAAAATTTCTTCCCCAAAAAAGTTGTCAAACATTGGGACAGGCTGCCCAGGGGATGTATTACCCCCTTGATATTTAATACTATCCCTGTATGTATTTAAAACATGTATAGATGTGGCTTAATGACATGGTTTAGTGGTGGAATTGGCAGTGCTGGGTTAATGCTTATACTTGATGCTCTTAAAGGTCTTTTCCAATCTAAATGAGTCTATGATTCTATGTGGTTTCATATTTAATTTTCTCTACTAGAAGTTATCACCCTTATGGCTTAGGGAAAAAATGTCCTAAATACTTCCTAATATCACCTATTTATAAATCTTGTCACCTTCAGCTAAAGTGATCTTGGCTTTGTATACTGCAATGCAGTGTTATTTAGAAGCAAGAAAAAGGTCTAGGGTAAAACCTAGGCTTCATTATGTCAGGTTTAAAACTTTTCTTGACTTAACATAGAGCCCAGCCCTCTAGGGCCTGTATCTGGGAATAGGCATTGGGATTTTTTTGCATTATCATCAAAGTTTTATAAAATTAAAAAAAAAAAAAAATTGTGAAATTTAATATGCAAGATTGAAGAGATCCATTAATTCATCCTTTTTTTCTCAGACTGATGAAAAGCTATATGTATGCCTGCCTGACATTTTCAATAATATTTCCAAAAGAAACATGCTTTCAATCAAAATACTGGCTTCAAGATCTGAAAGAAATGACTTGCAATACTGATATCTCCACCCTAAATGTTCTGATGGGGCATGGACCCTCTGTTTTGTAGGCAGATTGTCCCCAGTAGTAGTAAATTGTGTAAGTGTTCATTTGACTCATTTTGGAGCAAAAAATTATTTGTGTGTTTTAGCCATTAGAATTTCATGGTCTAGCTGTATCTTGTTCCAAAGGATTTTGCAACCTACGGTAGCTAAAACACTGGTATAAAGAGGGGACATGTTTGAAAAAGAATAGTATTCTTCTGAGAAGTAGAATAGAAAGTATAAGCATGATTTTGTGCTGGTTAGTAGTACTAAGACCTATAGTTTTGTCTTTCCTCAAACTAAATATTACTTCCCTTAGTTTTCTCTATGGCTGTTTTTTTAACAAGAACAAATATTAAATTATTAGCAGGAATTAGTCAGTCATGCACCAATAATCCTGTGTTGCTCCAAGAAGACATGGATTAAGGTAGTACATGGTACAAGCTGGAACTGTAAAATAGTTTTTTACCTCTCTAACCAGGCAGTATCGGTAGGAGGGTGACAGCTTATTTAGGTGGGACTTACACCAGCTAATGTAATTTGTGATGATTAGAAGAACAAGACCTCGTGCCAAACAGAAAATATGCCTTGATTCATTGCTTACGGATCTGTGACTCAATGTTACAAAAAATCTCAGAGAGATGCATTATGATAAACGTATTAATGCTTTTGATGATAACATGTTATATATTTGCAAACCAAGTCTCCCTTGAGCAAAATACTGATGTCTGTGCCAGAAAATCTCATTATTTTGTACTGGAAGGTCAAATGAAGAATTGTTGTTATTATTTCTGATTGTCTGGAATAGATTAATAGTGTTTCATAGCAAAATTAATCTAAAATTTAGAAGTTTCTGAAATAACAGTATATTTTACATAATATGAAGGTAGGATGATGGGAAGGAAATATCCAGTTGGGAAAAGAGGAAGTGTTGAACCACCTCTGCTACCAAAAGCTCAGTGTCCTTAGCTGTCCTTCCTCCCTCATGTGGTACCTTCAAAGATGCATAAGCTTATTTCTTTGGTTCAGCCAGAATCCAAGGATGTATGATAACCCTAAATCTGAGATAACCAC
>JBCJKH010027923.1:0-11490 GCA_039877255.1 Loriculus beryllinus | reverse complement strand
ATATTCCCCTGCCAACGCATTGCAGCCATAACCCCAACTTCACCTGGTACAAAGCTGCTTTGTGCCTATGGAGACATCCAAAGCAGCCAGTGTGTATCAGCGAATCAAGCTGAATAAAATAATGTTAATGAGATTGAATTATCCTTTTGACATGAACAGTCAAACTGCAATTTCTTAATCCTTTGCTGTGGGGATTTAGGGCCTGATCCAAAGGCCATTGGAAACGAGGACTCATACTTTTGACACCAAAAGGAGCAGATGCTTATTGTGAAGAGATTCTTAAGCACTTTGCCCTCATACACAGTTTGGGGCTTAGATCAGGCCTTAAGCAAACAAACTTTAAATGGTTCGTTCCCCTTTCTCTCCTAATTTCCAGCAATTCATAAACTCTGAATCATTTCTAGTGACACTCCTCTCTGGAGGACGTCAGGTGACAGCAGTCCCAATCCCAAGGCTCTGCCTCTGAGCATAATCTCATCCTGAGAGTCAATGAGGTGGCTACCGCAGCAGAGAGGGCAGGGAAAGATAACTTGTTAAATTACCGAGATAAGAATGTCACTATCACTTTGTTCTAAACCCATTTGAAAAAAATATATAGCTTGATTTGCAAGAAATAGGATTTCTATCTCTAGCTTTGAATTTAGTCTCCTATTTTTATGCATTTACATGAGATGTAAATCTAGCATACTTAAAATGACTCATGCTATATGGATGATGAAAGCAATGCATAAAATAAGTTTGAGCTTTGCTTCATAAAGTCAAAGAATTGCTGCTATGGAATAAAAAAGGGAGGGAGAGCCTCTTCATTTCATCTCATAGTAAGCATAAGGAAATTGAAACACGGGAGTGCATTCACATATCACACTTAGCGTACTCCTTTCAAAAATGACTCAGGTCTCTTCAGGGTCAGCATGCATCAGTTCATCAGAAATTTTCAGAGAAGGAGGGAGGGAGAAACCAGCTCATTCACTTCTGAAAGCTTCATTGAGAATCTTTCAGGTGTCAGTGAAATCAGAGCTATGCCATTTGCCAGTGGGAATCTGGACCTGGTGTGAACCTGTCGCAATACTAGAGACATCTGAGATCTCAGATATCATCCAGCCATTCTGGGAAAGCTGAAACTGTATTTGTGCTACTGGTCAGGAACATCGCCATGACAGTTCTCGTGAAGGGTAGCAGCACATAGAGAGGGATACATAGATATCCCAGGAACCCCCCTCACTCCAAACTAGTTCTTATCAGAGCCAGTGAAAATCTGGGCTTCTTTAAGGCTGGTATCTGGAAGTACAAATCACGCTTAAGGCTCATAGCATGTATCAAGGACTTCAGTTCTACTTGAGAACTGGAGGAAGAGCTAGATGATAAACACAGATAACCCTTAACAGAATTATTTGGTAAAGTACTGCTTATTTTTGGAGGACAAAAGAAGTGATTTCACAAAACCTGGAGTGTCTTTATAAAATTGCATATTTCTTATAGGATTCTTTTCCCACTGCTAGTAGACGACCTAATATTATAAAAGCAACAGGCTCCTCTTCTCATTCAAGACAATGCACAAAAGTAGGAGCTTATAAGGTGGCAAAAGCTGCCTTTTAAGCTATTTAGAGAAAGATTCAACAGAATAAGCTGCACACTTTATTTTTAAAGGCAACGAGACATGATTGATTATACCAGGATTTTTTTCTCTCTTGTAGAATACTGCTTTCTTCAAGGCCTCAAAATCAGATAAAAAACATATAAACAATTAAAAAAATCTCTTTAGACCAGAGCAAAGGTTGCAACATTGATTTTCATTTGCTTTGCAGCTATTTCAGCCACTTTCTTTGTGCAAGTTATAGAAAATGAAAATCCTCCACTTGCTCATGCAAGCAGCAGGGATTTACATGGCTTAGCACCAGTTTGCAGAACTGCAAAAGTAAAAGGTGGTTTAGAAGAACTTCCATTAGAGCAAGCACTTGTTTAACACTGTTTCCAACAACGGTTGTTGTTGCTTAAAGAACAAACAAAACCTGAAAACATTGCCTGAAAACTAATATTGCAAGGCATATATACATGAACAATTAAGAGTCAACAGCAGCTGTCTGCTCACTGATCTTCATGAATTATTTAGGTGACCCTTAGCAATGACAGGTCCTGAAAAGTCACCAGGTGCATGAATTGTCAAGCGGCTGAGGAATGAAAAACCCCAACAATACAGCAAATGGAAAACTTAGATCAATTGACTGGAGAAATTTCTCTGGTTTGTTTCAAGTATTTTTTCCTCTCAAATTCACTAATGAACTAGACGTTCACTTAGGTATGAGCATCTTGGAAACAGGAGGATAAGAAAATCAGAGAACACTAATTCCTGCAAATAATCCTGAAGGAATACTGATTGCAGATTGCTAACGCTCCACAAGCCCCTTACACACTCCTTGTAACAGATATTCAGCTAGTTACCACATAATGCAAGAAAACAAACTCAAACGTAGAGCGGGATTCATGATGTGCTTGCCTATAAACACAGGCATACATACATATGCATGTACATCTGAACAGGAAGTAGAGCTCTCCCCTCTACAAGTTCTTTATCTGGTACATTTAATGGGCTCAGGATACATTTTGAATTTAAAAGAAATTAAGCTTCTTTAAAGACTTTCAAGGCACTAGGACTCCACCTCTAAGCTGGACTAACTGAACAGACAACGACTATTACTAGCCTCAATATTGCTATATGTGGCATAGTACTCAATATGGGTACTACGAAACCTCTGTGGTTTGGAAAAATAACTAAAGACTCTAACAACCGTGAACGATAAAATATGTGACCACAAATGATTTCTGGAGATACCTGCATTTGTTAATAATGCAGTGATCAGAATTGAGCATTTCAGTGTCTCCAAGTCCTCCATAACGGAAAAAACCTCATAAAGGACTACACAGATCCCATTAAAAAAAACCCAGCTTGTTGCAAAGACGCATAAAAGGACCACTCTACACCCACATGCTTCCTTTTCCACTGTATTCCACTTCTGATATTCCTCATACACTTCCATCAGGTTTTCTTTTACCTCTACAGAGGATACATTTTGATCAATTTTTATTTTAATGTCACTTATTAAGACAAATTGATCTAAAGCTCGGTGGTATTTCTACTAACATCATTAAATGGCCTTGTAAATAACATTTATCCTACCCTGGGCTTGCAGCTAAGTTGAACATTCCCCAAAGCAGAAAGCGAGTGCTTAACCTGCACTGTAGAATCAAATAGAGGCTCTTTACTTGCTGTAGTAAGTTGGCCCCTTTATGCGCCAGCTTTATTTTCCCAGGTCTCATCTGCCTCCACAGATGTGCATCATTAAGATCAGAACAACCAAAAGCAGTATTTCTATATAATTAAACATTTTTATGTAGTAAAGTAGGTATGGTACAAAAGCCATTAAATGTCTCCCATCAGGAACTCAGCAGCCATCAAACTCAATATGGTGTTCTTAGAAAGCCTGGATTCAGGACTTGCATGGGTGATAGGTGCTATAGAAAAATTTAAGATCCATTAACAGGGGGCTTAGATATAATAGCTCCATCTTGCATCTGTGAATGCTTTTGTGATCAGCTGAGGGAATGACTCCCACAGAGAAGTCCATAAAAATCAAACCAGTGGCGTACCACTGAAACCCCAAGTTTTATGCACTTGGATTGGTGATGATGCATTAAAGTAAGTGAAAAAAAAAGAAAAAGGAAAACAATGAAAAGATAATTTATATACTTGTCTTGTAGCAATGTGTTTGAATGGGTAGTTTCAGAAATGAATATGGAATACTAACAACTTTTTCATCACTAGCATCCTTTCATAGGGTACAACACCAGTATGCCTCTGAATGAAACAGAGAATAATTTTCTTTACTCCTCTCAATGAATCCTACTTGGTTTTGTTTCTTATCTTAAGAAGTGAAGTTAGGGTGGCAGATACATATCTTTATGCTTTAAGTAGACACATTCAGGCATTTATGTATATGAAAAAGCTGATTTTGAAGCACAGAAATTTGTACTTTCTGCCTAGCAATCACCGTTACTGGGCTTTAGTGCTTTCTCCCCAAAACACAAGGAAAAATCTAACGAGGAAAAAATAAATTCTCTATAAAGAATGATGACACTTTGAGTCAAATTAACTTCTGTTATTTACAGAATTTCAAAACCAGTTATTCCTTGCTATGTACAAGTTAAACACGTAAAAAGAAAAGCCAGGGGGGTTGTTATATGACACAAATGGTACAGTAGAGCTATGTGAATGTCAGCTTCTGCTATCAAGAAATAGTTCTCCTGATGAAAAAAAATACTACATTCTAAACGCCTATGGTGAGGGAAAAGAGCAGGGTAGAAAGCATAAAGAAAAAACATAAAATACCTGAAAGAAGGAGAAATCATCTCTCTTCTGACACCAAAGCAAAAGTAACCAGAACAGGGATAAAACTGATTTCCAAAGCTGTAGTTTTAAGACATTTCTTTATAGTTGACCATTTTGTTGTAGAAACCCCTCCGTACTCACAAAACTATTTAGGATTTTTCAGAACAGAATCTCTGTATCTTTTTTGGCAACCCCTTGGTAGCAGATGCAAAGTTCATACTTCTCTTTCAGCCACACTATGAAATTCTCTAGGTATGGATAATCCTGGAAATATGGATCTGTCCAATTGCAAAAACCAAAAGAAGTGCTTTCAAAATAGAAGGATTCAAAGCTGACAAGCAAAAAAACCTAAAGTCTGAAAGAGAACTCATTAAATACCACCAATTTATAGCCAGGAATTGCATACAGAGGCTCTGATTCTTAACGACTTTGACATGTAAAAAATAGGTGTAATTGCTTAGCTGAGCTGAAGGAGAAGAGCTACTGATGAATTGCAAAGCTACAGAATACAACAAACACAAGATATCATGCTTCTTAGTTTTGCCTATTTCAGAGCGAGAAGTACATTTGATGGGGAAATACTTCCTCATTCATGAAATCCCCAGAGCTCCGTTTTGTCATGCAATGACTCCATCAGTGCCAGCCTTGATTCAGCTCCTGCAAACAGGGAAGGATGCCTGCCAGGACTTGTTACTTCCTATTATTCTATTTCCTTTCCACTACGTCTCTAACAGATATTGTCCCCTTTTGCAGCTTTATCTAGCTCACGATTTCACATTTGAAAACCCTGCCAGTGATTTCAAAACATTGTTCTATCACTAAAGACAGTAGAGCAAAGCATGCTCCATGCCTCATCCTGACAAGAGAAACAGCTCTACACAAGCTGCAAATATCCTCTATTCTGCCTCTAGAAAAATAAATTAGTTACATGGGCAATAGATCATGTGTGGCTCATTAAGTGTTTACTTACAGTTACTGTGCCTGCTAACACACTTTGTGACTTGCCATTAACTCTTTACCTCACCTCTGCTTTCACTGTCCCAAAGGCAGTGTTCTTTTACCCAGTGTGCTGAAGCCGAACACCACACTGAATTATTTGCTTTGTGAACACAAAAAGGTGCCAGGCACGTAACACAGCCAGCACACCTTTACAGGGAAACAGGTAAAGCCTTTCATACAAACTGCAACTATAAAGCAACCATATAAAATTCAGTGACTAACTACTTGTGTACCTCAAGCAAAGCTCTCATGGAAGTCCTGTTCTGAATGTCCACTGTTTTCATTGAGTTTGTGATAAAATCACAGAAACCCAGACATCCATGAACATGAGTGTTTGGAGACCCAGAATATACTTCAAAACAAGAAAAAAAAACCCATTAGACTATCACTCTAGCACAATTTATTTCAGATCTGTATCCCATGCTAAATATAAGATAACATATTTATACAAAACCAAGAAAGAGGTTTCAACCTCTCTTTCCAAGAAGAGAGGTTCAATTGCAAAAGAAAAAGCATATCCCATCAGGTCTTTCTGTATATACGTTAGTTTTTCACTGTCAATTGCATGTCAATAAAAATACATCAGAAAAGAATTGTCCAACTTACTGAAGCAGCTGATTTTTATCTTGATGATACATTCCCATTGGCCCACTTCAGTGGAAGATAAAGTCATCAGAAAGACTGAGTTATACTATAATAAAGACTAAAGAAATAAAAAATTAAGAAGTCGGCACAGCAAAACTACTAACACAGCTTAAAACTCCAAACGTGACATAATTTTTTCTTCCATAAAAGCAGAAACAGATCCTTTGGAATCCTGTTTGACCCAATCCTTTAAGCTTGACCGGCTACTTAGAATAAAGGCATATGTGAGTGCAAATTGTGACAGGCTGTATAAATACATCTGCTGACTATCTGCTAATAAGAACCAGAAAACAAACACAAACAGATAACCAGAGTGAAGTACACACACTGTTTCTACTGTTTGCTACTTGTAATCTTGCTCTCATTTTATGCTCAGTATCTGACATGTTGAAACTCAGCAAGACTAATAAAGCCTGGTGTTTCCCCCTCCACTGAAAGGCTTTCTCTCACCATGCACTGCTGGCAAACAAGTTTCAACATGCAAAGTCCACCCATCAGTGTGATAGTGAATGAGAGAAGGCAAATGTGTGTCACTGCAGCAGGTGTGATACTTCATATTCTCAAGAAAGGGTGGGAATTCAGCTTTAGCATTTTGAGGACTGTGCACCATGTTACGAGAGCTAAGCTCATTGTTTTCAAGGTAATAGTCGAATTAAAATTCCATAATCAAGGAGTCTTAATTCCACAAGTAAATGTACTACACTTTCAAAGAATTAAAAGATCATTAAAATACTCTCACTCTATTATATTTTCCTCTTACAAAGCATAAAATGGACTGTTTAACTCTAAAGGTGTCATTTATTTAAAGCATTTTAGTGCCTAGATTTTCCTAGCTAAAACCCATTTTTAGCTAGAAAAGCTGGTAGGTTTTGCTGGTTTTGAGTTTTAGAAAAGAAACTTAATGACAATTTTAAAAGCAAAGTTTTTACCTTAAAGCTCTTTGACTAAAACCACTCTTTGCTCCACGGGGGAGCTTCACCAGCACGGTGCTTCCACTTGGTAGAAAAACGTCTGATATTGGAATTTTATATTGAAACCTGGCACAAAAAGGACATTAGAAATTGAATCCTCTAATGGTGTACTTGTGTATTGCTCTGCATTTCTAAAAGCTGATACCCAAACTACTTGACAAGCACGGTACTCTGCAGCACTGCCACATGCATTGTTCGCCTTTCGTCTGTTTTGTCATAAACAGCTCTTAAATAAAACAGTTCCAATTCTTACAAGACATGAGTCAACAACATCTAGCTTTGTTTAAAGGAAATACTTGAACTGAGTGAATAATTCCTTTGTGAATAATTTATTTGATGAATTTCGCTATATCCGTGTTTATAAATTGTACAAATGGTGTAGCCATAGGGAAAACACACACTGCTCCAGTGGGAATGGACAGAGATTCCTAAAATATCACAGAACAAAATAATTCCTCCAAGTTCTTTACATCAATCCTATAGATTTCTGTAGCTGGATCCTGTACCTTTGTCTCCACTGGCTGAAAATATTACTTTCCAAGAAAAATTGTCAAAAAAATTGCGTTGTCAATCAAAACTGCAATTTCTCTTTTCTTCATTGAGTGTATCATGAAACTCAAGTAAAAACACAATGGTGATTCAGCAAAGAAGAAACAGAGCCAGTTTTCCTCCATGTGTGCCATGATGCTTTAAGCATCATGTATTACAGAATCATAGAATAGTTAAGAGTTGGAAAGGACCTTAAGATCAGCTAGTGAACTTTGTATGATCATTTATCAGGTTAGGAATTCTTTAGCTATGGTTTTCATTTCCACTTTATTAAGAAATTTTCTATCTTTGCAAGTTACAATGTTAAAAAGAATATTTACATTACTTCAGTATAAAAAAAAGCAAATAGCTAAAAAATAACTAATTAGCCAATATAAAAATACTTAAACCAAATATAAAGACAGAAAATATAAAGAAAAAGCAGCAAAATAACTTTTTGTACCAGCTAAGGGTTGCATTGGCACTCACAATAAAGAATTGCTAGGAGTCTTCACAATCTGCATTTCTGCATTTTGCTGTCTCTCTGTTTCTCTTAAGGCTTCACTACCTTAATTTCTGTCTTATGGAATGCTCTCTGCTTTCAACGTTCAGTATTAAGTTTCTTGACGTGTTAAAAACAAGCTTCTTACGCTGCCTGGATGGGTGGTAGGTCCTTCACTCCTAAAACTCCTCATCCATTCTCTGAGATTTATGACAGAAAATACCTACTTTCTACTATATATAAAAACAAACAGGAAGATTCAATAAATCCTGATATTGAATAGCATATCAAGTAAATGGAGGTACAGTTGGGGTTTCTTTTAAAAAAAGCCCCCACACTATCACCTTTCTACTCAACAGACTGCAAAGGTTTGCTTGCACATACATGATAGCATAGACAGAGAAAGAACATGGCCTTGAAGGACAAATGCAGTCAAAAAGGTATTCTACTACCCAAATGATCAAAGACTTCACAGAATATAGAGGTTTAAGTGTGCTGAAAGCAATAGCAGATAGTAATATTTATTTTTCTTTTAGAGAGAGCACCAAGGTAAATCTATAATGAGGATTGGTTTATGACATTAAATAATATCCCAGATTGACAAAATACGATTCCCTGAAGATGGTCAGTAAAATTGATCTCACTCGCATTGTAGGAATGTTTTAGTGATGATGATGATGGCAACAACTGAAAGCATTCTGGATGTTCTCAGATAAATAGATATGAGGTAAATTGATGCTGCATTTGAAGGCAGAGGAAATTTTGCCACTGGCTGCCAGGAACTAGAAATTTACTCAGGAAATCCCACACCCAAACTTCAAACACGAAGTAAGTGTGGCTACTTTTAGAATTTAAAGCCACTGCATTTTCACTTATTTCCAACAGTTATCCCAATTTACCTCACTCTACCCAAGAAACAGTTACATCTCAACCCATAACACGCTGTACTTAGCCCTTAAGCAACACCTTATGCTACCTGTGAGGTCTTCCTAAGTGACATCAAGGGATGTTTTATTTGGCATTCCTAGAAAAGGTGCCAGAGCTGC
The DNA here is from genome assembly GCA_039877255.1 of Loriculus beryllinus. Classification (NCBI taxonomy): domain Eukaryota; kingdom Metazoa; phylum Chordata; class Aves; order Psittaciformes; family Psittacidae; genus Loriculus; species Loriculus beryllinus. The sequence goes on along the minus strand of JBCJKH010027923.1, from coordinate 2,415 downwards.
CTACATAAAGTATATTTGCATGATTTAATTAAAAAATAAAAAGTTAATTATGATCCTCATTACCATAAGGTAACATTATACGGCTCCTAAAACACAACCTTAGTGAAGACAAATGCATCTCAAAAGCCTTCCATGAACCTAATATATTAAAAGCAGATACTTCTGGAAAGCTACATTAATTTACCGTTCTCTCTTTAATTTAGTCCTGCTGGGCTGATACACTGGGTATCTATGATTAGCTGGTGTTATAATTAAGGAAGCAATATGATCTGAATGAAAATTCAAGCAGGAGAGTTCAAATCCTAGATGTACAGATTCCTAGCATTATCCTAGAAAGTGTGGGCTACTTCTCAGCTTTTTCTATATGAGGAATGAACATAATATTTTGTTTACTGTACAACCATATTATGCAACTGAGCTAATATCCACAGGATCTCTGTCTTTGGCAAGAAAGTACTACACAAACACACATCTTATTTAAGGAGGCACCAAGCTTTTTACAAGGAAAAATTTCAGACAACGTCCACTCCAAATTCTCTTAAGTTTGATGTGGAAAAGGAGCCTGGCACAGAAGCAATTTGAGATGCACAGAGTTGACAGTAATGCCACAAGGGTGATCAAGACCCCCAGTGTATGTACACTTTATACTTAAATAACTGGGAACAGGTTATGAGCAGATCAGTTAAATTTGGTGATGATGTAGAATTAGAACCTAATGTGGAAGGGCTGAAGTCAGAAAGGAGCCAAATTCAGTAACATTTAGAGAAATTTAGGAGCAGTTTTACAGATTTACTATAGAGATCCTGGAGATAACAACGTCACGGAGAAAAATACAGACACTTTAAGGAAGATGCTACAGAACTGAAACAGAAGATAAAATTTGCACTAGGATCTATGTGAAAAAAATCCCAAAACTGAGATCAGAGTGATGCTGCTTCTTATTCACATCTGGTCCTTCCCATTCTCCTTCCTTTGTAAAAAGACTGAGTACAGCTGCTAATGCTATGGATCCTTACTCTACGCCCATTAAACCACTTAGGCCCTTTGCAGGGGCTTCATGCCAATTACAAGTAGTAACTGAGGTTTCTGTTGAGATATGAATGCCTGTAATGACAAAGTCAGTCACAAACTAAGCCCATGAACTTTGCTGGGAATTTTGAATGAGAAGAAATTGCAGGTGGAATATTTGAGGCTGCAGTTCCAGCTGATGCACAAACTTATCACCTTTTATGTGACACTTTGCCTTGTGCTTCCAAATTGCTGCATTGTGAAAAGTAGCAAAGCTAATTATAGTGACATCCTTACTCATATTGGACAGCACTTACTTGCATGGTAAGTGCTGTTGAACTGAGTATAGGTAAGAATCTGTGTGGATCTCTGTATCATTGTCATGTGCAACCATAACTGAAGTATACAGATGGGTCACACAAGCAATGGAAGAATCTAGTTGTTTGCAAAAGTTTCATAGACTAATCTGAACAGCAACCTAATCCCAAATAACAATGAAATGCAGTTTCACGCTTTGTGCCAGAGGCATGCAGAATTATAGATAAGAAATTCATCTTTACTGAAAATCAATGGGAGTTGTGGTCCGAAGTCACTTAGGTGCTTTTCAATACTTAACCTAGGTCTAAACACACTTGAATATGAGTTTTATAATTACCTGCTGTTGAGCTCAGCTCCTGCTGGAATCAATTGCTGCTTTCCATTGACTTCAGCAGGAAGAGAGTTGGGTCATTGCTGAAGTCTTTAACAAATTCCAACCTTACTGCTGCAGAAAAATCCCAAGAATTCAAATACAGTGCAAGTCCATTGACACTATTAGAAAAGTGTATTAAAAGGTTTTTCATAAGGACTCTAGATTCCTTTAAAAGCCTGCTCAAAGAGGGACAATTTTCTGTTCTTACAACCCCTACAAAATTCAATAGAAGAACATATTCTAAAGCATATTTCAAGGTAATATTTTCAGCAAATATAGGTCAATCTTTCACAGCAGTCATGTTAGTTATGCAAGATTAGGCAAATTTGGAAAACACAGCCAAAGAATAAAGCAGTGCAGATATTATGCAAATAATAATTTCCCCTAAATTTAATAACAATGACTACTAAAACCTAACCTGAAGCTATATTACTCTACTCTTCATAAAGAATGAATGTAGTAAATAGAATTAAAATGATAACAGGGATAGTCTCATTAGCAGAGCTGGGTGGCAAATCACACAGCTTTTCCTGCTGAATTAATCTGTCCTCCCCCCATTCATTTATACCTCCAGCTAGGGAAACAAAAAATAATCAGTTTGAGACAGATTGATTTTATTGGCCTTCTTTCACTTAAATTAAAGATGCTGTAAACCCAGACACGATGATCACAGATAGATATGGATTGGGGGGGGGGGGGGGGGGGGGGGGGGGGGG